>CM039679.1:109610520-109655520 GCA_022537955.1 Schmidtea mediterranea
TGTGTTTGTTTTACCGATATAAGAAAAACTAAGGACAATTTTTAAGAAAATACACGTAATTTATGATTATCATGGGATTAGAATTTGATTAAAGTTGTGAGAAGTTGTTAAATTTGAGACCTTAAAATAAGACCTTCAGCAAATCGGTAAGAAAATAGTAGTTATTGAGTAATAATTATTAAAATTACCAAAGTTTATAATTTTTGACAAGTCTTGATAGATCTTTAATAAAATTTGTTAGTACTTTGAATAAGAATAAAAAAAAAAAGTTTCAACACAGTAGCAAATCGTAAAGAAACTAGTACTTATCAGTTAATTAAATTAACTAAGTTGTAAAATAATTGAAAAAATTTGTTAGATTTTAAAAATTTTAAGATTGTTAGGTAATTGTTCTAGGTACTTGTTGAATAAAATTAATGTATTTATCAACAGCTCATAGTTTTTAATCGTACAATTTCTCTCATTCCTGGAAATAATCGTAAATATTTAAATTATTCAGAAAATTGTCAATAAAAAACATAAATAATAGGTAACCAAATATTTTTAAATACTAGTAATTTTAGTTTTTAATTTAATTACAAATATAATAATAATAAAATAAATACTTGTATACAAATAGTTATATGAATCAATCAATTTCTTAGAACTGAAATCTTATCGATATATTCTGATTAACCTTAAATCAATGAAAAAAGTAACAATTTTCCTAAGTATTTTATAAATTCAACCAACTCAATCCCCTTTAAAAAATAAAATACTATAAATTCGACTCTCAACCAATCATTCCTCTTCAAATGTCATTTTTCACTCCATTATACCAACTATATTCATAATTTTATAAAAGCCTATCAAGTAGATAATATTAACCTTTTGAATACATATATTCATTCCAGTAAATTTCTTTAGAAATATTATAAATTCCTCTCTTGACCAATCATTTTCCATCAAATAACAATATTTCCAGCCATATTCAATATTTTTCATAAAAAAAAAAAAAAAATCATAAACAATACCAATTTAGATAATATTTACCCTTTAAATAACAATATTTAACCAACCCAACCCCTTAAAAATGACAACAAACTTGTTAATTGACTATTTCTCACTAAAGTAAATTCCACTCTAGACCAATCATTTCCCATCAAATAACACTTACCCCTACCCTACCAACTATATTCATTATTTTTTATAGAAATCACCCTTTGAACACAGATATTCAACCAACTCAATACCCTTAAAAATGACAACAAACTTGTTCTTAATCGATTATTTCCTTAAAATATCATAAATTTTCTTCTTAGCCAATTGTTTCTCACTAAAATAAAATAAAATTTACTCTCAACCAATCAATTCTCTTTAAATGACATTATTCCAAGCTATATTCATTATTTTCATAAAAATCACCGACTTATATCGATATTCAACCGAATAAATTTCTTGCAATCATCTTAAAATAAAATTCCTTTCTTGACCAATCAAATCCCTTAAAAATATTATAAATTCGCCTCTCAACCAATCATTTCTCTTTAAATTACAATAATCCCCGCTATATTCATTATTTTCATAAAAATCACCAACATATCGATATTCAACAGAATAAATTTCTTGAAATCCATCTCGTGACCAATTATTTCCCCTTAAAAGATCATAAATTCTCTTCTTAAACATCATTTCTCTTTAAATGACAATCTTTTCACTCTCTTAAAAGATTTACACACATATTGATATCTAACTGAACAAAGCCCTAAAAATATTATAAATTCCTCTATATTCTCCATTTATAAAATATTATTCTTTGAATACAGATATTCATCCTACTCAACTCCCTTAAAAATGACAACAAACTTGTTCTTAATAGATTATTTCCCCTTAAAATTTCCTCTTAACCAATCATTTCCCTTGAAATCACATTTTCCCCCACTGCACATACAATACACACATATTTTTTGGTAATAAGCTACAAGGTAAAATTTCTTTAGAAATCTATATTTAACCGAATAAGATCTTTAAAAATTCATCATTTGGATCATATTTACTATATGTATTCAACCAATCAAATTCATTTAAAATAAAAATCTTAATTTTACCAATAAAAATAAATTTTCTTTAAAGTATTACAAAATTGTTATCGATACCCAACATTTTCCGTCGAAAATCACCAAAATTTGATTCTGGCAACAAATTCAATCAAATAAAAAATTCATCAAAAATGACTAAAATCGATTAAAGTCTATGTTTCCCACATAAATTTAATTATTGTAAAATCACAAAATATATATCATGTTGCTCATTAAAATTAATCAGTAAATCAAGTATAAATTCAATAAAAATTACTAGTCAACCCATAGATATAATTCAACGATTTTCATATGTATATTGTTAACCACACTGAGCATCCTCTTAAAAATCTCTACAATATACTACTTTTGTGATTGATATCCATGAAATCAATAAAATTGAAAATGAAAGTAATTATCGATCTCTTTTTTACACTGTAAAATCAATTAAAATCTTAGGTTTCACTAAAATATTTTTAAAAATTAATTGATTTAATCAACTATTTAAATAGAACATAAAATTATAATTAAAATATCATTAAATCTATCAGTCAAATTTGATTCTAATTCTTAAATAATTATCTTAAATAGATGTTTCATAAACATTTTGATCCTAAATTTAACTTTATTTAAAAATAATCCTAAAATCAAGTCAAATCTAATAAATTATCAAGAAATTAAGTGTTTCTAATTATAGATTTAACCTAATTTCTTCAATAATTTCATTAAAACATAATCAAACCCTAAATCTATTAAAATTCAGAAGAAAACCATAAAATTCACAAAGATGATTAAAATTTACTAAAATAAATACCTCGTAAAACTAGATATCACTTAAATTATCATAAAATTTCCCTAAAAGCTCTAATTGATTTACATAGCCTAAAATTATTTTATTTTTGTCGAGTACAACCTAATCTATTGAAAGATGTTATTTATTTAATTAAATTTTCAATGAAAATAACAAGTCAACAAATAGAATTTTAATTAGTAGAGATTATATTCTATAAAGAAAATTTTCAGTGAAGAAGCAATGTTGGTGAGAGAGTACATTAAGTGTCTAAAATCATTGAAATTACTGGGAAAAAAAAGTGGGGATAGTTAAAGATATCTACTAAATAGATGAAATATCAATTGATATCTTAATAACTTACAAGGGTAATATACTTTGAATGGAGAAAATATACATCGAAGAGAAAAATATTCGTTGAAGAGGAAAATATTCGTTGAAGAGAAAAAATATTCATTGAAGAGAAAAATATTCGTTGAAAAGAAAAAACATTCATTAAATAAGGAAAGCATTAATTGAAGAGAGAAAATATTCATTAAAGAGGAAAGCAATCATTAAAGTGAGAAAATATGAATTGAAGCTACCAAATATTCAGTGAATCGAAAATTGCTTATAATAAATTAGACGGTAAATTTCTCAATAATGAGATGAAATATCAATTAAATATTGTGAAATACTTTAAATGGAGTCTGAATTATTCACTGATCAACAAATATACTTAAAAGATGAAAATATGCACTGATAATGAACGTACTATAAGAGTGGATGAATTAAAAATTCAATTAAAAATTATTAACAATTGAGTTGATTTCATCGGTCGATTATATTTAAATATATATATATATATATATATATATATTTTGATGGACACTTATGGGCGGAGGAATAGTTATTAAAAACAATAAACGCGAGCGCGTATCTGATACAATATAACAAGTTGGAAGAATGTAGTAGAAAGTCAAACAAATAAAGGAGCATAGTAAACAATGCATTGAATGGATAAATAATTTGGTATTACGATTATAAGATACATTTAGTTTTTTGTAATATTAAATAAATTCAGAAAATTGATGTATTTTCTACTTTTAGAAATAATAATCATTTTTTTGATATGTTATTATTATTTTTGAATTTAAATTATTATTTTGTCAATAGTTACAATTGAATAAATAATATGAAAATAATTTAACATTTGGATAATATTTATTTATAACTATAAATTTATAAAGAGATTATTCAAAATATTTTAAGTTTGTCAAAAAGTTTTATTTGAGTATAAAACTAAATCAAATATTCTATTTACTAATCAATAAAAAATTATTTTAATTAAATTTCAAATATAACTTTAAATAATAGAATAATTTAAGAATTAAAAAAATAATATCTTGTCAATAGTTACAACAAAAACAAATATTTAAATATAAGTTTATTCAAAATTAATTACATTTAGACAATAATTCTTAATAGCAATAAATTCCATAATGTTCATTCAAAATATAACATTCAATGTGTTTTGAATTTACTATTGATATAATATTCATGTTATAGCTTAACATATGAGAAAAGTTTTACATATGATATTTTATTAATAAAATTTAATAAAAAATCACAAACATAAAAAGAAATCGATAAAAATATATTCACATCAATCAAATAAATCGTCAATGTCTCGACTGAAACAATTGTACTTGCTGTCATAGCTTGGGCTGTAGTACTCTAATAGCTGGGGCTATGCGATACTTGTGCAATGGCATCGATTTCTTAATAAGGGCCAAATGCTAGACTGGAATTTCTACCCACAAAATTACGCTTATCGATATATTTGTTGGATTTGTTGGATTTGTTGAACATTCGTTGGATTTGTATACATCCACCGAATTTAGTATACGCGCGCGCGTTTATTGTTTTTAATAACTATTCCTCCGCCCATAAGTGTCCATCAAAATATATATATATAATATATATATATATATATTTAAATATAATCGACCGATGAAATCAACTCAATTGTTAATAATTTTTAATTGAATTTTTAATTCATCCACTCTTATAGTACGTTCATTATCAGTGCATATTTTCATCTTTTAAGTATATTTGTTGATCAGTGAATAATTCAGACTCCATTTAAAGTATTTCACAATATTTAATTGATATTTCATCTCATTATTGAGAAATTTACCGTCTAATTTATTATAAGCAATTTTCGATTCACTGAATATTTGGTAGCTTCAATTCATATTTTCTCACTTTAATGATTGCTTTCCTCTTTAATGAATATTTTCTCTCTTCAATTAATGCTTTCCTTATTTAATGAATGTTTTTTCTTTTCAACGAATATTTTTCTCTTCAATGAATATTTTTTCTCTTCAACGAATATTTTCCTCTTCAACGAATATTTTTCTCTTCGATGTATATTTTCTCCATTCAAAGTATATTACCCTTGTAAGTTATTAAGATATCAATTGATATTTCATCTATTTAGTAGATATCTTTAACTATCCCACTTTTTTTTCCCAGTAATTTCAATGATTTTAGACACTTAATGTACTCTCTCACCAACATTGCTTCTTCACTGAAAATTTTCTTTATAGAATATAATCTCTACTATTAAAATTCTATTTGTTGACTTGTTATTTTCATTGAAAATTTAATTAAATAAATAACATCTTTCAATAGATTAGGTTGTACTCGACAAAAATAAAATAATTTTAGGCTATGTAAATCAATTAGAGCTTTTTAGGGAAATTTTATGATAATTTAAGTGATATCTAGTTTTACGAGGTATTTATTTAGTAAATTTTAATCATCTTTGTGAATTTTATGGTTTTCTCTGAATTTTAATAGATTTAGGGTTTGATTATGTTTTTAATGAAATTATTGAAGAAATTAGGTTAAATCTATAATTTAGAAACACTTAATTTCTTGATAATTTATTAGATTTGACTTGATTTTAGGATTATTTTAAATAAAAGTTAAATTTAGGATCAAAATGTTTATGAACATCTATTTAAGATAATTATTTAAGAATTAGAATCAAATTGACTGATAGATTTAATGATTTTTAATTATAATTTTATGTTCTATTTAAATAGTTGATTAAATCAGTTAATTTTTAAAAATATTTTAGTGAAACCTAAGATTTTAATTGATTTTACAGTGTAAAAAAGAGATCGATAATTACTTTCATTTTCAATTTATTGATTTCATGGATATCAATCACAAAAGTAGTATATTGTAGAGATTTTAAGAGATGCTCAGTGTGGTTAACAATATACATATGAAAATCGTTGAAATTATATCTATGGGTTGACTAGTAATTTTTATTGAATTATACTTGATTTACTGATTAATTTTAATGAGCAACATGATATATATTTTGTGATTTTACAATAATTAAATTTATGTGGGAAACATAGACTTTAATCGATTTTAGTCATTTTTGATGAATTTTTTATTTGATTGAATTTGTTGCCAGAATCAAATTTGGTGATTTTCGACGGAAAATGTTGGGTATCGATAACAATTTTGTAATACTTTAAAGAAAATTTATTTTTATTGGTAAAATTAAGATTTTTATTTTAAATGAATTTGATTGGTTGAATACAATAGTAAAATATGATCAATGATGAATTTTAAGATCTTTATTCGGTTAAATATAGATTTCTAAAGAATTTTACCTTGTAGCTTATTACCAAAAATATGTGTATTGTATGTGCAGTGGGGAAAATGTGATTTCAGGGAAATGATTGGTTAAGAGGAAATTTTAAGGGGAAATAATCTATTAAGAACAAGTTTGTTGTCATTTTTAAGGGAGTTGAGTAGGATGAATATCTGTATTCAAAGAATAAATATTTTATAAATGGAGAATATAGAGGAATTTATAATATTTTTAGGGGCTTTGTTCAGTTAGATATCAATATGTGTGTAAATCTTTTAAGAGAGTGAAAAGATTGTCATTTAAAGAGAAATGATTGTTTAAGAAGAGAATTTATGATCTTTAAGGGGAAATAATTGGTCACGAAAGATGATTCAAGAAATTTATTCTGTTGAAATATCGATATGTTGTGATTTTTATGAAAAAATGATATAGCGGGATTATTGTAATTAAAGAGAAATGATTGGTTAGAGGCATTATAATATTTTAAGGGATTTGATTGGTCAAGAAAGGAATTTTATTTTAAGATGATTGCAAGAAATTTATTCGGTTGAATATCGATATAAGTCGGTGATTTTATGAAAATAATGAATATAGCCTGGAATAATGTCAATTTAAAGGATGATGGTTGAGAGTAAATTATTTATTTTAGAGAAACAATTGGCTAAGAAGAAAATTTATGATATTTTAGGAATATCGATAAGAACAAGTTTGTTGTCATTATTTAAGGGTATGTGAGTTTGGTTGAAAGTATCGTGTTCCAAGGGTGATTTCTATAAAAAATAATGAATATAGTGGTAGAGGGTAAAGTGTTATTTGATGGAAATGATTGGTCTATGAGTTGGAATGTTACTTTAGTGAGAATAGTGCAATACATTTGTTGTCATTTTTAAGGGGTTGGGTTGGTTAAATATTGTTATTTAAAGGGTAAATATTATCTAAATTGGTATTGTTATGATTTTTTTTTTTTTTATGAAAAATATTGAATATGGGCTGAAATATTGTTATTTGATGGAAAATGATTGGTAGAGAGGAATTAAATATCTAAAGAATTTACTGGAATGAATTATATGTATCAAGGTTATATATCTTACTTGATAGGCTTTATAAAAAATTATGATATAGGTTGGATAATGGAAGTGAAAATGACAGTTTGAAGAGGAATGATTGGTTGAGATCGAATTTAAGTATTTATTTTAAAGGGGATTGATTGGTTGAATTTATAAATACTTAGGAAAATTGTTACTTTTTTCATTGATTTAAGGTTAATCAGAATATATCGATAAGATTTCAGTTCTAAGAAATTGATTGATTCATATAACTATTTGTATACAAAGTATTATTTATATATATATTTTTGTAATTAATTAAAAACTAAAATTACTAGTATTAAAAAATATTTGGGTTACCTATTCATTATGTTTCTTTATTGACAATTTTCTGAATAATTTAAATAGTTTACGAATTTATTCCAGGAATGAAGAGAAAATTGTACGATTAAAAACATGAGCTTTGATAAAAATACATTAATTTTTATTCAACAAGTACCTAGAACAATTACCTACAACTTATTTTAAAAATCTAACAAATTTTTTTTCAATTATTTTACAACTTAGTTAATTTAATTAACTGTATAAGTACTATTCTTTACGATTTGCTACTGTGTGAATACTTTTTTTTTTAAATTCTTATTCCAAAGTACTAACAAATTTTATTAAAAGATCTATCAAGATCTTGTCCAAAAATTATAAAACTTTGGTAATTTTTAAAATTATTACCAATAACTACTATTTTCTTACGATTTGCTGA
This sequence comes from Schmidtea mediterranea, assembly GCA_022537955.1. NCBI lineage: Eukaryota > Metazoa > Platyhelminthes > Tricladida > Dugesiidae > Schmidtea > Schmidtea mediterranea. Next base: position 109,618,832 of record CM039679.1, read on the forward strand.
AGGTTCTTATTTTAAGGTCTCAAATTTAACAACTTCTCAACAATACTTTAATCAAATTCTAATCCATGATATATCATGAAATACGTGTATTTTCTTAAATAATTGTCCTTAGTTTTTCTTATACGGTAAAACAACACACAATGTTCAATCAAAATAACACTGTTGTATCATAAATTATATACATTTTCTTAACAATCTCAAACTTTACATAAATATTGAACATTTTATGATTTAACACATACACATTATTAGCCAAAAAATAAATATTTTTTAAATGTTGAAAAATTACACATAATTTTTCATTAAAATGTTTTTCCATAAACACTGTAACATATCGATGTTATAAACAACACACAATGAGCCATAATAGTCCTTGACATTATTGCACATATTCTCTTAAAATTAGAATTTTCTTTAACTTTTAACAGAACATTTTACAAATTGTCTATCCCTGTATACTAGAACACATTGAACAAACTTTTTCTATTCAATATAATTTTATATACTTTGTTGAAAATTTATAATAAAATAATAATAAACAATAATAATAAAACTTGTTAATTATTAATAATAATAAATACAATAATAATATAAAAATAATAAGAGATAATAAAAATAATAATAATAAACAAAAATAAAATTTAAAATTAAAAAACATTAAAAACACTACTCTATAGATAATAATAATAATAATAAATAATAATTAAAATAATAATAAAATACTAAAAGAATAAAATTAAAGAGAACATAAAAACACTACTTATAAAAAATAAGTAGTATAATTATTTAAAATTGTTTAAAATACTAGACATATGACCTACTTTTAAATGACCTTGAAATAATATATATGAACTCATCCAATAAGATTGAAAAATAATAATAATAATATTAAAACAACTTATAAAAATAAGTAGTAAATTAATATATTAAAAATGACTAAAAATATATGACTTTGAGAAAATTATAATAATAATAAAAATTAAATTAAAATAACATTAAAAATTACTTATAAAAATAAGTAGTAAATTTATAATAAAAATGTTTATAAATACTAAAACCTTGTGAAATTTAAATGACCTTGACATATCTTAAATGACTTGAAATAATATTATGACTCATCCAATAGATTGAAAATATATAATAAAATTTAAAAACATACTTATAAAATAAGTAGTAAATTATATTTAAAAATGACAAAAATATTATGACTTTGAGAAAATTATAATAATAATAAAATTAAAATTAAAAAACATTTAAAACATACTTATAAAAATACAGTAGTAAATTAATATAAAATGTTAAAAATACTAGAACCTTGTAAATTTTAAAATGACGCTTGACATACTTTAAAATGACCTTGAAATAATTATGACCATCCAAAAGATGAAAATAATAATAATAATAAATATTAAAACATTACTTATAAAAATAAGTAGTAATTATATTTAAAAATGACTAAAAATATTATGACTTGAGAAATATTATAATAATAATGAAATAAAATTAAAACATTAATACTTTAAAATAAGTAGTAATTTATATAAAAGTTAAAAAATATAAGACCTTGTGAATTTAAATGAACTTGACATACTTTAAAATGACCTTGAAAAAATAAGACTCATCCAATGACCTTGACAATATAATAATAAAAACAATAATAATAATAATTATAATATAATAAAAATAATATAATTAAACAATATAATAGTAATCCATAATTAATTTAATAATATTAATAATCATATTAAATAATAATATTAATAATAATAAAATTATTCCTTATAAATAGAAGTTTATACATTAATATAATAATAATAATAAAATAATAAAATAATAATAATAATATAGATAAAATAATATATTTAATAATATTATAAAAAGTTTTCAAAGTATTAATAATTAAAAATTTTATAATTTTATAAGTAATAAGTATATAAAATAATAATAATAATAAAAATTAATAAAATATTAATATTAATATATATTAAAGTTATAAGTATTAATAATAATTTTATAATAATAGAATAATAAAAAGTAATGAATAATATATAAATAATATTATATAATAATAAAAATATTAATTATAATAAAAAATTATATAATAAATAAAATACAAAATATATATACTTATAAAAATATAGTAAAATTAAAATTATAAATTGTTTAAATTATATGTACTCGAGAAATTTTGAATGACCTTGACCTACTTAATGACCTTGACCTACTTTTCAATGACGCTGAAAATTATGATGAGCATCAATAACCTTGACAATAATAATAATAAAATAATAAAATAATAGTAATAATAAAATAGTAATAATATAATAATAATAACAATAATAAATTAAATAATAATATTTTATAAAAAATATAATAAATAGAATAAAAATTTACAAATTTATAAGTAAATAATAATAATATTATAATAATAATAATAATAATAATAATAATGAATAATTAAATTTATAATAATAATAATATAATAAAAAGAATAATAAATAAAACTGTAATAAAAAATTTAAAACATGTAATAAAATAATTAAAAATTATAATCTATAAATAAAGACTTTAAATAAAAATTAAAAAATGTAATAATAATAAAAAGAATAATAAATAAAACTTGTAATAAAAATTAAAACCTGTAATAATAATAATAAAAAATTATAATCTTAATAAATAAAACTTGTAATAAAAATTAAAAAATGTAATAATAATAAAAAAATAATAATAATAATAATAATAAAAATAATAATAATGATAATAATAAAAATAATAATATTAATAAAAATTAAAACATGCAATAATAATAAAAAATTATAATCTTAATAAATAAAACTTGTAATAAAAATTAAAACATGTAATAATAATAAAAATAATGATAATAATAATAATAATAATAAAAATAATAATAATAATAAATATTATAATAATAAAAATTATAATAATAATAAATATAATAATAATAAAATTATAATAATAATAAATAAAACTTGTAATAAAAATTAAAAGATGTAATAATAATAAAAATAATAATAATAATAATAATAAAAATAATAATATTAATAATAAAATAATTTACAAACATATACTACTTATTTTTATAAGTAGTAAATTAAAAATTTAAAAATGTTTAAAAATAATATGACCTTGACCTACTTTTGAGTGACCTTGACCTACTTTTGAATGACCTTGAAAAAATATGATGAGTCATCCAATGACCTTGAATGAGTCATGGTCTTTGTTTGAATGACCTTGAAAAAATATGATGAGTCGTCCAATGACCTTGAATGAGTCATGGTCTTTGTTTGAATGACCTTGAAAAAATATGATGACTCATCCAATGACCTTGAGTGAGTCATGGTCTTTGTTTAAATGACCTTGAAAAAATATGATGAGTCATCCAATGACCTTGAATGAGTCATGGTCTTTGTTTAAATGACCTTGAATGAGTCATTGTCTTTGTCTTAAAATTTTTTTGTACTTTTGGACTTAGAAAAATTTTCTCTCAGCGGGGGGGAGGGGGAGGGGGTACTGTGCTGGATGTGACATGTGCTGGATGTGACACATCCCACTACTAATATTCAAATCGAATTTGTTTTATAATTAATTTATTTGTCGAAATTTTTCCGGCCCACAGCCAAGACACATCGCAAGACAGCAAAATCAACATACTATTCAGAATTATGTAAGTGCGTGGAATATCGCCGACGATCTGTGCCCGTGAAGACCCGGCGTGCGGAACGCAGGGGTTGGAACGTCAATATTATTCCGTATAGAAGAAAGGAGAAATAAGGAAGGGGTTTTTTGGCTACTTCCTCGTTCCTCGATTTCTGTAAATTCGACCTAAATATTTCACACACGGCTCAAAATCATCACACTGAGTAGTCCAGTGGGCACTCACTAACCATATAATATGAACGCAAAATGCGCTTAAGGTCAATAAGGGAAGGTGACGGGCAATTAAATAAAAATGAAAATCGTTGTTATAAATTCATGTTATTGATTTATGACATCCATTACAAATTTATATTATCCCTATGGTAAATTCATATCATTAATTGTAAATTCGTATTATTAATTCATATTATTAATGGTAAATTCATATTATTAATTGTAAATTCATATTATTAATTGTAAATTCATATTATTAATTATAATTTCATGTTATTGATTTGAAATCCGTATTGTCAATTCATATTATTAATTATAAATTCATTGATTTCAAATCCGTATTGTCAATACATATTATTAATTATAAATTTACATTATCGCTGATAAACCCTTTTTATAAGTTCATATTATCAATTATCAATTCATATCTTTAACTAAAAATTCACGTCATTAATTAAATTTATTATTAATGATCAATTATTAGCTGTAGATTCGTATTATTAGTTAAGAGAATCATGCGCTCAATTATACAATTCATAGTTCATTTACAAATCCCTATTATTACTTATAAAGTTACATTATTATTTAAAAATTTCTATTATTAACTATAATTATAAATTGATGTTATTATTATGTAGGGTATAAATTATAACTTCAGGTTATTAATTAAAAGATTTTTACTTAATGTTCAAAAATTACGAAGTTAACCTAAAAATCGCCCGCGACAATCAAAAAACTTACGGTAGCTAAGTCATAATAATTCCGACAAAACTTGAAAACTCTGATATCAATGACCAATAACATTCGAATAACATTCCCAACGTTCCTAAGATAATAGAACAAATCAACGAGAATTTACATAAAACGGCGAAGAAAAGTCTAAAACCACCCAAAATCTGCAAAAATCACGTGGACGAAGACTAATCCCAATATAATCTACAACTCCATCGAATATCAAAATTAAAAATCACAAATTCAAAATAACATATGAGTTCATAGCATGTAATTCCAATGAGTTAAAGTTCTAAATCCAAAGATAGAGGACCCGAATTGCGACCTTCAACAGAGTAACATCTCGCTGTCCGAAGAGGGTGAGTTTTCCCACCGGCCCGCGATTAATCTGAGATATGACTAAATTTAATTGAAATAAATCAAATTTACCCGACGTTAAGAATCCCGATACTGTCAATTGATAAGCGTTTTTTCTTCTAAAGAAAATCTCATTAATAAAACGAAGCAAATCTCCCAGAAAACTAACTCACTTGTTAACAGGGAAACCGCCCAGACGGTCAATATCATCGTCTAGCCAACTTATGTCCCATATCTTGAACCTCATATTTTCCCCGAAAAATCCGACACAATCCAGCAAGACTAGATCTGAAAAATAAATAAGTTAAAATGAAACATCACGAATAATAAGCTACAAATTGATTACCTTATTAAACCCGCAGAGATACGCGACCAACGTTAAGTCATTATCAATCGCCGATCACTTTACAATCTAGATGTGATAGCACTAATTGAACTTGGACGTTGACACATCCGTTCGGTTCACAAAATCGGAGATTTGTTTACTTGCACGTCCAAATTATGCAAATGAAAAATTGAGAGATTGTAAACCTAATTAAATAATGTCAACATTTCCGCTGAATGGCGAATATCGCGTAATCGCTTAAATAAATACAATTATATTAAAGCATTACATAAAATACAAATAACCACAATCATCAGAATATAAACCCTCACCCGATATCATTGGATTAATATAACAAAAATGCATCGACAACGAACTTATCGAAAGAGGACTATTTCGACCAGCCCACCTGGCGAAAGATCGGTAGCCGATTCTGACCCACAACCCATTGGTAATGATTTTTTTTATTTGTTAATGTATAAGTAATGATGATTTTCCCGCATTAAAATTAATGCTTTGTTTGTGTATACATCATAATAATATCGCCGCATTTTAGAATTCTAAGATAATAATTCTTTATGTTTAGGTTATTGGATTTTTCCTCCATTATATTGTAATTATATAGCATAATCTTTAGATTTTAGCTTTCACCACTTATAGATGAGAAATCACCAAATATAGGGAATTCTTCATTTAGGGTATAGCAAAACAATTTTAAATTTCGTTCGGAATAGTATAAACAAATATATCACCGATATAGCGTTCAAAAGGAATTGTATTAATTATAATCTCATTCAGGAAGTTCAGATCCGGATCTTATTCCTATGCAACTTGCCGACCGATGGAGAGAAGCATGGAAGCTTTTCCGACAATCTAGACGTCGCGAGTCTTCCCCACTCGAATTCCAACGAATTAATGGCCAATCAGAAGATCCTAACCGAAATCCCGAAGCACCGGAACCGTTCTGGGAGGAGTGGCACCCAACTGCAGAAATCTATGCACACGCTCGTCACCTACTCGATGATCTTCTCAATCATCAACGACAAGTGGACCTACAAGTGGTCCGGCCCGTCAATGTTTGGCAAACATTGAGGATGACATCGAAACCGGCGGGATTGCCACTACCTATCACCACCCACGGCCACGCAGAACCCTGTACGGAGACACCTGTGGAGAGACGGTCGTAAACAGGAAGGACTCTCAGATGACCGGGTCTCACCGGATTCGAAATACTAAGCGGCCAGTGATGATTATCTCGAACTGCTCCCCGGAGGAGTGGGTAGCGAGGGGATTCACTGACACCTGATAGTGATATCCTGAATTAACCTAAGTTTATATTTTCTTTGTTATTAAAATAAATATTTTGTTCAGTTAGAAATGAATTTCGTTTGTTTGATGATGTAATAATTTGTCGAGGAAAATTTGTTTAACTCCGATATATTTATTAGTTCTAGGGTAATAGTTACCTTTTTGATGTTATTAATTCCAGAAATGGATTCCCTACAAATCCTGCGAACAGAACTGGACGTGGCACGACAAAATAACAAGACTCTGTATGATCAGATCATCCAGCTGACTCGAGAAGTACACCAAACCCGAGCCACCTGGATAGATCCAGCAAAAATAAAGCCCTTATATCAGAGACCCACAGCTGCTCAGAAAGGATGGGCAGAAGAAAAACAAATAAATCAAAGCTTACGTACGCAAATACGAGGACTGGAGGTTGCCCTGTCGGCCAGTCAGGAGGGAGCGGCCGTTACTTACCCGCTAGTGTTCGCACCAGCTCAGTTAGCCTATCGGGAGTCGACAGCTACTCCAACCTCGGTCTCGAACCCAGCAACAACCGTAAATACCCACTCTCGTCCAGGACGCAAGGAAAGAGCCAGGCGCCGTGCCGCTCGATTGCTAACTCAACCCAAATCAAATTTGCAAGATTTGTAACTCATGGATAATATATATTTTGTTGCTTAATTGTGTTAACTCATGTGTAAGATAGTCCCGAAATCATGATAGAATTCCTGTTGTTTGTTGAACTCTAATGATAAATACATGACATAAAGGGACCAATTATAAAAAATCGAGCATGTGTCTTCTAACGACGGCTCTTTGGACCCGAAGGTTGTCCGAGCAATTACAGTATTAGCAATAGCACTCACTTTTTGCGGACAATCCACCCGCTCGAGCACATTTCCAACGTTGCCTAGCAACGGGTGTCGAGTGGTAGTCAGAGTAATATTTGTATGGCGTTACCAGGGTAACAGTTAAGATAAAACAAATGTCAAACTCTGTAACCCACCAATACTTTCTCGGTTTCAAGATTGGACAAGTAACTGGGATAATTTTTGTTTTTATCATGGTTGTACAAAAAAACACATCATTTCCCTGTAGTTGGTTGAATTATTTTAACCTATTAGATTATCGTGGCTTCGAAGATTGGCTACAAAGGAACAATGAGTGTAGGTCTCTTAGTTTATTGGAGCAACTGATGGTGCATTGGATTCGTATCTCCTCCTTATATTTGTCTATGTGATTCAGGTTATCTCAGAAATTTGACCTAACATTCAACTGTTCCTGTTAGAAAATACGGTAAGCGTGAAACACGATATATTTCCCAAAAAATATCTCATTGACTCCGTTGTGACCCAGCCAGCGCCGTCAGTAGTTATTGAGCGGATCGTCGATTCGAGTTGCGAAACTAGGGCTCGGAACCAATAATTAAATAAAATTTTGAATTACCTTCCTGATGTTCCATTATCCCTACTCTCTTTCTCCTTGGTTCCTCGGTGGGTACGTCGATATGTTGTGAATGTCTAGCCATTAAATTCTGGAAAAATGATTACCTCTAAAACGTGCGTCTGTATATATATGTCTGTGAATGCATACTGTGACGGTAAGCAGCATCGTCGATTTTCGCCTACCTATTGACTGCTAGTGCGCCTCATGTGCCGGTGTGTATTCGTCTCTTGGTGAATGGCATGCAGATTAATATTTTACTTTCTTAACGATTGACCTTTTGCGAATATCAAATCGTATCCATATATGCCGTTGTCTTTGTCGGATTTATTTTTGATTTGAAATTTATCAGATTTAGTTGGAATTATGTTCATTTAATGATCACCGTCTGTTGCAATATTTATCTATTACATAGTATGTTATTTGTTTTATTTATGTACTTTATTGCTGAATCTCTAGATACTGTATTCCCTATACTGATTATGCTGTCGTTCAGAAACCTTGACTATTTCTCAATCAGATCCGAGTTGACTTCTTGAAATATAATTTCAATTGTTATTTATTTTGAACTGGATGTGAATAAAATTTTGGATGCTGTTGATTATTATTTAAATCATGGTATTATGAGTAATAGGGTTGATTTAGGCAACTATATGGATTATTTAATAACTGACTCAATCCTTTCTAAATGCTTAAGATGATTTTCTCGAGTATAATTAATTTGGACAATTTCTCTTGAAACATTCGTAATGTTAGAAGCTATCATGGATTTTTAGTTCGGATCGTTTCTTTCATTTTATTTAGATATGTGAATATGGGTCTTCGGGGCGAAATTTTGATACTCACTTAACAGATTTTTGTCACTGAGAGTTATAGGATCTAGTTTATTTAATTAATTCGAGAATTAATAACTAAATTAAGATTTAAGAATAATATTTTATATATTATCTATAAAATTTGTGCGTTATAACTTTGAGATCACAATTCATCGATTTGATGGTAATAACTTCAATGCACGTTTCCTATAAAGATGAAAACGGTCGAGATTCTAATCGGGTTTACAGATCTAAGAGAAAACTAAAATCTTTAAATCTCTATATTGGTTTTAAGTGATAAGTAATCGGAATTGTTTCATGAACAGAGCCCTTGTAGTTAAGTTTTATTAAACTACATTTTAATTTCTAATAGCAATTGAGGTAAAACAATTAAAGAAAATTCTGTTGAAGTTTATTGTCATAATAAAATCATTGAATTTTTTAGAGGCCACAGCAACGATTTTATTAATTTTTAATTCCCCGTCGCCTTTCCCTTTAATTGATCTTAGGCGCATTTATGTTAATATTACAGATTAATGAGTGCCCACTGGACTACTCAGTGTTTAATTTTTAGCCGTTTGTTACAGAAATTTTAGGTCGAATTTATGGGAAATGAGTGATGATGAAATAGCCAAAAGACTATTCCCCCTTCAACTCATTTCCCCTATACGGAATAATTAATTTACGTTTCAGCTACTGCGTTCTCACGCCGCAGCCTTCACGGGCACAAATTATTGGCGGACTTACACCGCACTTCCACAATTCGATGGGGGTATGTCTAGTTTATTTTCTTGCGGTGATGTGTCGATTGTGGCCGGAAAAATTTCGACAAGAGTTCATTTATGAAAACTTTTATTGAATATAATATACATCATTTTGAAATCATATTTGGCATTCATTGTTTCATATCTCACATTCCAACCTTTCCCCACGCCGACGCCTCAAACAGATCTCATATGAGGTTGTTTGGGTACGGCATGGAGAAAGTTTTCGAAACATTTCTTCACTCACATTGAAAATTGTCGTTTCTTTCACTGATTAAGACTGAGAACTACTTCGAGTTTTAAAACCGATTCAAGTTTGTAAAAATTGATTCAAGTTTTTCAAAACTGATTAAAATTATGCGAAAATGAATCGGAATATATACCTATTGTAGGACCCTAACCTTGCGTGTTAAATTTGATTTAGTAAAACAAAATTTGATCTTGTGATTTTCTAGTATATTCTTAATTTTATTATTTTTGTAATTTAATTTGACAATTTTATTTTTAATTTTTAATTGAATTGTTTCCAATTCAAATTATTTAATTTTTGTTCCATTTTTTGGTAAATTGTCAAATTTCGGTCAAATTCCATTTTTATGTTTATTTCGTGCGGATCTTGTTGCACTTTGTTATTATTTTAATTTACTTTTGTGTTTCTTGATTTTATATTTAATTGTTTTCTTTCTCATATTTTTAGCATGGTTAGTTGGTGTTTTATGGGTCCGATTTTAAATCTGCATGTTGTATTTGCGTGTGTATTACCGATTCCTTTAAACAAAATCGTGTCTTGGCCCAACACTATAATCAAGCTCAAATTTAAATATTATTTATACAATTTTGAATTTTTTTTCAATTATCTATAACATTTTATTCTGAAAACTTAGGTGATAATAATAAATAATAGATACCAACACCGAAATACCGGGATTTTGAACATCTCAATACCGGTATTACGGTATCAGAAAAAAGTCCGACATCTCGGGATACTGGTTTTCGGGATACGGGTATTGTAAACTTTAACAGCGCTTAACTATATATGCAAATTTAAAACTACTTTTTGGCAAAATGCATTTTATTATATCAAGAATCTACTATATTAAATATTATGTGTAAAACAGCAGTATCATTACATCGCTCAGAATATGAAAATACATTTTTGAATTCTCAATATTTTATTGTTTTGTCGTAATAAATGATTGTACTCTTAATTTTTGTCTCTATTTCAAGTAGGTGTGTATATTTTTTATACTTATAAATTAATTATATTTTTGTACTAAATATGTATTTATCTGTAATTTAACCGCAATTTATGAACTTTTTTAGACGACCAAAAATCAATTACAAAAAGATTATAAAACATTAGATATTAAAAATCTAATAAAATTTTGAATAGAAAATTAAATTTGCAAAATTAGCGTTTTTCACGAACAAAAATATAATTTGATATTTCAAATCTAAACAGATAACCCTGCAAGATCCTTTAAATTTCATCAACAAAACATTCAATCGTGAAGCTATCATTAAGAAGCAAGCCAGCGCCAGACAATTCATCATAACAAAAATAAAAAGGGTCACTCCAATTGTAATTGCACGGAGGCTCTTCAATTCTGAAACACTTCGTCACAATTTTGCTTGAATCCGGAACAGATCTATTTACAATTTTGATTGTTACATTTGCTTGAAAAGGCCAATTTAGTTTAGATTCCTGAATGCCAGAAAAAATGAATAAAAATACGTTAAAGCCGATTTCGTTGATATCATTGGAAACATTCGCAGTGAACTGCAGGCTAACTTTGTGTTTGCTGACTTTCGTGTAGAAGTATTCACTGAACATGGACTGATTCTCTTTCCGTTTTGCCGAAATCCCATTAACGTTCCATGAAAATATTCCAGAGGTTTCATCAATTTTCTGTTTCAGATAGGATTCAATATTTTGAACCTTTAATTCAATTCTTTCTTGAAATTCTTGAAAATCTCTTCTGAGTTTTGATACTTCCGCAGTCACAATTTCCGCACATTCCTAACTTAATTATTAATTAATATTTAAACAAAAATTTACCTGCTTTGTTTTCGTTTCTGCTAATTTGATTTTTTCAACTAAATCCACCATTTTATCCTCTACTTCAATTTTTAAATTCTTGAATTCATTTATGCATTCAATATTTTCTTTCTAAAAATAAATTAAAAATGAATCTCGACCGAACAGCTTCGTACACATTCAATATTAACTGGTAAGTAGTAACGAGATCTTAAAAGATGGATAGAAAATATTTAAAGAAGTTCGGTAAAGAGAAGATAAAAGAATAAAATAGAGTTTTAAAAAACTAACAAACCTATCGTAGGCAGAAGAGACAATAAATATGAAAATGTATAGGTTATTTAAATAACAGTAAGATTTCCTATCTTCACCACCATTGATTTATTTTCATTTTCAATTTTCATCTTAGTCGTTTACTTCTATTCAATCGATCTACATTTTGCTTTATATTTTAGACTAATTTTCAACACGGGATCTTTTGTAAAATAATGCTAAAAATTTGTGTAAAATATAAAATAAAAAATTGATCGATTATCAGCAAAAGAAATAAAAAAAATAAAATTTATTTAGATTAATAGAAACATTATTTAATTTTAATCAGACACACATGAATCCCTAAAAATATGTTCCCTAAGTACCAGCCGACCTGCAACAATAACTTTGATACTTAAAGGTTATTAAAATAATTATATTCTTCCCACAAACCCTAACCGGTTCTGATGATTTCAATTTCCAAATATAAAATAGAGTTAAGTTTTCTTTTGACCAAAAGTTATTTATGTTTAAATAAGGAAAATAAATTTATTGCTTTAAGATAATTAGCCCCTCCCCTCTTTATCAATTCTTTAAACAAAGTCTTACTAATTTAAAACAAGTCATTATTGAACCTTCTTTCCATTATAAACTGTCATTCCATGGAGCTAACTCATAGAATTTCTGTAGTAAGTTTTGTAAAATTCATGATTAAATAATCTCTTAATTTAATTAACTTAATTAAATAATTTCAAACGTTAATTAATTTATTAATAAATTTTCGATCTCATAAAAATGATATTTGGTTTAAATCAGTGTTTCCCAACCTTTTCATATTCGTGATACACTGCCGAGAATGAGCATATTTCTGCGATACATCAAAAATTAAGAAGAAGTATATAAATTCTTTTCGAGCTTTTAAAGGTTAAATTAGCCATGTTACAGCCCGCCATTGCTTCAAAAATGTTTACTAATATAATACCTTCTTAGAGATAAACAGAGTAATTCTACAACTATTTATTTTTTTAAACATTTTATTAACATTTTATAAAAATATTAACTTTTCTCACGACACACTTGAGGGAAGCTCGCGACACACCACTGTGTCGCGGCACACCGATTGGGCAACACTGGTTTAAATGATAATAAAATAATATATAATTACTTTTATTATTTCAATTTCCGAATTAATTAACATCATAATCTCATTTTGAGACTGGAAATGGTTCTTTATTAAATTGATATCTTCTCGAAGTTCGACTTCTTTCGTAGTCAGACCAAAGAAATCATTTCTCATGTTGCTGATGATGTCAATAATGAGTTTGCTGTGCTGAAATGTTCCGTTTTGCAAATGGTTTGTGAGGTCTTGAATTACCATTTTTGGTTGATTGCAGCCGAGAACAAAAAATGGGCAATTTTGGCTCTTCATTGTGCACAATCTCAAATGCTCCTCAATGTCGACCAATTCACAATAGACTTTGCAAGTTTCTTCCGGACATTTCACTCGCATTTTCGCTATTTTTCTATTCACTCGATAGTCTGTATGAATGTTCGAACAAATGGTTAAGTTTTCTTCTTTGCATTCTGATGTTCCACCCGGACAATAGAGGTTTCCCCTACTCACATATTCCATTATGCACTTGGAGCAGAACCGGCAGCCACAACGGGACTGGCATGCGTTGACAAGAAGATTTTTACAAAGGTCACACTTGAGATTGTCAGGAACACCGCCTTCAACTTCAAAATTATATGTGATTAATAATCTGTTGATCTTTTCAGCTGTCATTGGGAACGCGTTAGAGAAAGGGAGGGATACAAAACTTAAATAAAGTATACATACTATCAATTATATTCATAAAGTTGACATCATTAATATAATAATTTTACAATTGTAAATATTAAAGTTTAGCACAACATTATATATTCACTGAAATATATCTATATCTATATTTATATATGTATGTATGAATATCTGTATGCACCTATACACTCAATGTTTATATTATATTCATATTAAGCCATATTAAGTGAATCTTGACATCACCTACTATGACCATATAAGTATATCATGATTCACATATGAAAATACTTCGAAGAAGTGAGTTTTTTCAAATGTTCTCCAAAAGGTGGCATCAAAGGTCTATAAAAGTGAGGTTTGGTATGAATTTTTTGGGTATAAAAGCTTACAAAAATTCTTAAGTCTTGTTTTATATAAATAGAGTATTTTTGTTTTAATTGTGAATACCAATTTTCATTGCACTAAAATTAATAGAAAATGACATGCTAACTTTTATTTAAAACAAAATTTTACTAATTTATTCAATAAAAATAAATTCTAATAAAATCAGTAATTATTTGTTATTTATTAATATATTACATAAAAATGAATTTTTAACTTTATATAAAATAAAGAAATTTAATTAAAATTTAAATAATAAAAAATATATTAAAATTTTATTCAACGTTTTAAATATTTACAAATTACATTTTAAAGCAATTTCTATTATTTATTCCATACAAATTATATTAATTTAATCAAAAACAGATTTTTTATTTATTAATTGTAAGCATAACAGTAACTATATAAATAATATATTAAAATGAAGTAAATTAAATTAAAACATCCACGAAGATAATGGTTAATAATTTAAGCATTATGTTTAAGAAATTCTTTTTATTTTTTTATTAAAAATCACAACTGCAGAATTGTATTTAATTAAAAATTATATCGAAAAACTTGATCTTATTTTCAACATTTATAAAATATAAAAATATTGATTTACTAAAGGAAAATAATCAATATTAAATTAACTTGATGTAATTAAAAATTATTTTAATAAATTTGAAATTAAATAAAAATTTTAATAATAAAGTAATAACTACTACTAGGTTTAGTAGCCCTTCAATATTAATGATTTCAAAATTAAATAAATTATAAAACGTGTATTTTTTATCAAACATTAATAAAATAATATTTTTTCAATTAATTTTTACAGAAAATCCAAATTTTAATATATTTGTAAATAATACGATTTCAGTAAAAATATTCATGCATATTTGTCCGTAAATCTAGTATTGGCATTTCCAGAATTTCAACTTGAAAGTTTTTTATATAAATAAAAACACAAAGATCTTTTAAGAACATTTTATTTATAAAAGCACTGATAAATACAGACAACAACGATTACCTTGTATAAATAATTATTAAGAAGTATACACTTGAACCTCGTATAACACGGTTTTATATAACACGGTTTTATATAACACGGTTTTATACAACACGGTTGTATAAATTGTGGCATATTTTTTATACAAAACGCTTTATTAAACAGTTTCAAAAAAAATTAAAAACGATAAATGACGGTTAGGAATTGGGTATAAAACTATAAAACTTTTTTATTGAAAATGATTTTGAAACATACAATCAAAAATTTATATTTTAATGCCATCATTCCTTTGGTTAGAAATGTAAAGGTCTGTTGAAAAGAAGTCTGTTTTATCATTGTCATTTTTAGTAATCATTTTCTGTTTAAATGTATTATATTCCAATATTTATAATATCAATTTAATCCTTATCATCATTGTTATTGTATTGTTTTTACTATAATTATTATTAGCATAATTATTACTGTCATAATTATTAATGTTATTATCGCATGTGTATTTTTAACATTATATAAAAAACTTATTGTTATTATTATTATTATTATAATTGTTATCATTATCGTAAAAAGAAGAATTATCAAAATTAGATTGTAGAATAAAATAAAATCACAAACTCCCACTTTTTTATTTGAAAAATGAATTTATTTCTTAACTTTAATTTAGTTTTTGAAAATCAAAGAAAATGTTAGTTGTTTAAAAGATTTTTAATTTGTAAAAAGCTAATTTATCCTTTAAAAAATTGTTATTATTATTATTATTATTATTATTATTATTATTATTATTATTATTATTATTATTATTATTATTATTATTATTATTATTATTATTATTATTATTATTATTATTATTATTATTATTATTATTATTATTATTATTATTATTATTATTATTATTATTATTATTATTATTATTATTATTATTATTATTATTATTATTATTATTATTATTATTATTATTATTGTGGTGAATTCCATTTTATTTTCAGTTAATTTATCCTCGATTGCTACAAAGCTCATGAGGATGCAAAAATATCGTAGTTGTGGAAGAACTTCGATTGATAGATTTAACAATTGTAATTTTTTATTCAATTGATATTGATGAGTTGATGCTATTTGATTGAGAACGTGAATGCTTGCGTCAGATTTTTGATATTGTTGAAATTGTTGATGGAGCAGTTCGGAAAATTTCGTCAACTCTCCAAATGGCGACTCCATAGCCATATTTGTGTAGGATAATGAAGTTTCCAACATCTCTTCTGTTTGCTCATTTACCAATGGACTTAGTTGAATATCCTTTTCATCTATACCCGGTGATTTATTAACAAAAGTTTAATTTGTTAAAGGCTGTTTCAAATTCATCATCAAAATTAACTAATGATCCAGTTAATCTTAGAAGGTCATCTAAAGATTTTTCAACTCGATAATCGGTTTTAAAATCTTTGTTAGCTGTGTTTCTATCGGGAGATGAATTTTCAAGCTCAAAAGATTTAAAGCAATTGTCGTTATCAATATCTACTTCATCATACTCCCATGGAATTTCGGAATTAAATGTTAACTCATTTAATTTATCTGCTTCTTCCTCTAATTTATTCAATTCATTCGTATACTCATGTGATTTTATTTCTGAAATCGAAACCGCCTTCAAAAATGAGCTAGACATTTCAGGTTTTGTCAAAACGGATTTTACTGAATCGGCTTGTTTATAATTTAAAAGGTTCAGCAATTCTTCAGGAATACCAAATTGAAACTGATTGAGTGCGTATGTTAAATATTGTTCAAAAATAAATTTCCTGTTTTCCAGAGTTTTATTTGACCATCTCAAAATCGATCTAGACGGGAAATCTGTGACTTTGATCAATTTACTTAATTTCTTATTTAATTCTTCAAATTCGTTATATCTTCTTTCGACGGAATGACTATATTTACTTCCAACACACACATCAATTTGATAAGCAGTATAGGAATTATTGTTTTCAGATTAAACCTTTCTAAAACTATCAATTCTTATTCTAACATTTATTCAAAATATATTTAGGGCATTTGTTTCAAATTAAATTACAAATACTTATATTTTCAAAAACATTTGCTTTCTGAGCTCACTTAAACAAAAAAAATTACAATTATCAAAGAGCTTTTTTTTACATATTTCAATTAAAAAAACTCTATTCAAGAGAAGTCTATACTTACATACATTTCTTACATTTGATACATTTCTTAATCAACTTTCTCGCACAAACCACCCAGTATTCCCGGTTCAATTCTCCCAGAGTGTTATTGACACTTACATAATGCTTGTTATTTACGTGTAGTTCTCTTATTATAACCCTCGCTATCCAACTCTCATCGCTCAAAATAATGGGGTATCTTGTGTTATTTTCCAAAAATACAGCATTTACTATCCTGCTGTCACTTTTAACGATTCCATCATCATCTAGAATCGGATTCAATTCAATCAACTTACTTTTCTCGTCGACTCTCTTTCCTTCGATTAACTTTTTTACTTCAGTTGCCAAATATCTCTCTTGATCAATTTTAACGATTCGTCTTTCAGCCTCTTCAATTTCATCTGATTTTAGGTCTCCAGAAATTCTACTTTCTTTTGATTTCCTTTTACAATTATTAATAAACCGGATCATCCATGCAGTCTCTTCTCAATCAAGTCCAATCAGAATAAGTTTCGGGAGAAAACAAACTAGATGCTTATGACCTAATTCTTCTGGCCCCAACGTCATCATCACGACCTTCTTTTCTTCCCTTTTGTCTACTTTAATACCCTTCAGTTCAGTCTTTGGCCATTCGTTTTCGCTTGAACTGAACTCACTTAAACAAAAAAATTACAATTATCAAAGAATTTTTTTTACATATTTCAATTTAAAAAACTCTATCCAAGAGAAGTCTATTATTTTTTATTCATTTTTAAAATAAATTTTATTTTTCTGGCATTAATTTTAATTATTGTTGTTACTTGGAGAAAAGAATCAAATTTTTAATCCATTCTCCAAGTTACTAAACTACATGGGGGCTAAGGGAATAAACTAACCAAATTCTCAACAATTATTATTATTATTATTATTATTATTATTATTATTATTATTATTATTATTATTATTATTATTATTATTATTATTATTATTATTATTATTATTATTATTATTATTATTATTATTATTATTATTATTATTATTATTATTATCACAAAATTATAACAAAATATTATAACAAAAATTGCCACCTTATGTCAATCAAAACAAAAATATATTTTTTATAATTAATCAGTTAATTTGTCATCAAAAAAATAATTATTATTTATTTACTTCGATGTAGTAAAATCATCCCTTGTCACAGATCCCACCTAACGTAAATTTCAGCTATGGCACATAAATTCCTATCTGATCGAAAACAATATATATATATATATATGTGTGTATGTGTGTAGGGTTATTTTAATTTATCTGTGATTACTAAATTACCTTTTACTGACTTCGATCGTGTCTTATTAATATGTTGACGAAACCCAACGATGTAAACCTTTATTGATTATCATAATTGATTACAACAATGATATATTAATTTCAATACAGATCAAATGCTTCTTGTGCATATTATAACCCTCCGGGAGGAATAGCACAGTACAATACTCTGATCACAAGACCACTTGGTTACTGATGGTGATGGGTACAATTGATTTGATTGCATTCTTGGTTTTATTTGAATTCTTCTCATTATTATATCGATTTCCAAACCCTTTGTAAATTCAGTAGGCATATTTTTCTCTTGTTTCAATTTCCAATAATTTATTCTTGTAATTTCATCTCACTTCTATATTACTATTTTGTGTCTAGCATCTATACTTATCCCTCTAATAGTATTACTAATAAAGCATTCATTTCCTAACCAGTTCCGTTGGACACTGCAATCTCTGACAGTTGTCGAGATAAACATATTTTGTGACGATGCCATTTCTCAGCTTTCCAATGTCCTTTTTTCTCATTTTATAATAGGTTTTTTGAGATAGCAAGATAATTTTAACTTTATTTTGTTATCTTATTTTGAACTTGTACTTGTTAATTATAAATGACATTCTTTTATTCAATTGTTTGATTTTATTGATTTTCTTCTATTCCCCTCTCATTTTTCTATATCTCTTTTCCACTCCTATTTTACTGAGTTCCAGAACAACACCTCATTCATTTATCATCATTACCCCCAATCATTTTACGCATTTATTAATTATTTCTGTTTTGTTATTTAGGTATTCTGAACATATATATGAACACAACTTGTCAAATATAAAGTCAATAATTATCCAAAATCAAATCAATAAAATTATAATAATAAATAAATCACCATCAATAAAATTCATTTTTTACGAATTTAAAGTGACAAAATCATAACCACGAACTCAATCATAAATGTTAGGATCATCATGGGATTTCGGACTGAGATAGAACTTCTCATTCCATAGCCCATATTTATTGTACATGGATATTTATTCTGTATCTATTGTTAATTATACTGTAATATTTTAAATTTTAAATTTTTATCCTTCGCTAATCTTCTAACACATATTAAATAAAATATTTAAAGAAAATAATATTTTAAATCAGTGGTTCTTAACCAGGCGTGCTAGCACCCTCGGGGGTGCGATCTAGTATATATGGGACTGCGAGTTTACAATTTTACAAATTCACTGTAATTTGTAGGTACTTATGCACTCAAGTACCTCCTGGGTTCTAATCCAAAAAAATACGAAATACTAACTAACCCTGTTTTATTTTATTTAATTGATTATTTTAGAATCTAAATTTTAGATAATAGTTAAGATTTTTAAAAAATTGTTATGCACATAATATTAATAAAAAATATATTGAGCAGTTTTTTTCAATTTATATAATTCCTTTAGGGGTGCTAGTAGTTAAAAAGGTTAAGAACCACTGATTTTAATTAACAGTTAATAAAATTTAAATCAAACAAAAATATATTCAAATTCTATTCAACGTTTTTATTACTTTATAAATTATTTTTACAGCAAAATTTATCTCAATAAATAACTTTGTAAATTTTTTTTAAATTTGATAGAATATAAACATATTGATTCATTCGAGAAAAGATAATAAAGAAAATAATTAATTTAATAAAAATAAAATTAATTAATATAAAATGTATTAATAAACCGCATCCTGAATAATTTATTAAACAAAAATTTCAAAAAAATAATTAATTAATTAATTAAAAATTAAGTCGAAAAAAATTTTATTATAAAAATTATTCTATGATTTTGTGGCTTCTGGCTTTGATGATTTTTCTGATTTTTCATATTTCATCAGTTTTGTTATTTCACAACTCTTTTTCGGGAAATAGAGTCGATTGTCACTCCTGTCAAGGTCAACCTAAAACAGGGGAGGGTTAAGAAACATGATAAGTCATATAAACAAACCAATGGCTGACTTATCCACCCGTACTCTTGGTTTGTCGTTATGGGCTCTGAGAATTTTTTGGTCGGTTCAATATTGGCCCTGTTGATCGCTTTTTTGAATGTTTCTGAACGGACATTTTCAAAAACCAAAATTCATTCCGAAAAGCCTACTTACCATCTTCTACTGAAAAATCGACGAAAACATTTGGCTTCTCCGCCAGCGCGTAAACTGAAATTTATCTCTCTTTAAAGTTATTAATAAATAAATATGAACTTTTTGTGTAGGGATTTAGGCCAAAATTCGTATGCAAAACTAAAGATTTATTTTCCTTGCGAACAGTTTCAGCTAAAATCTTTTCTTGGTGGACAAAATTAATTTCTTTTTTCTCAGAATTTGTTGTAGCCATATAATTATAGAGATTAATAAAATATTTAATAATAAATAAATTTAAATTTCAGCAATATTTTTACTACGGCGACTAAAATTTAAAACAAACACAAGTTTAATTTATTTTGAAATTTAAATAGTTAAAAATTTATGTATAACTTTCAAATTAATATAAATTTAAAAGTAAATAATTTTTCATTAGAAAAGAATTATTAGAATTTATAAAAAAGAATATTTTTGATCTGGTGTTTAAAACATTCAGAAGTCAAAAACTGTCAAAAATAATTTATTACAAGTAAACTCAAAAACAATCCTTTATCCTATATAATTCAAACACAATATTTTTTGAAGAATTTTTCTAAACTACAAAATATTTATATTTTTGAAAGGACAGATTAAATTCGTTATACATTCCATTCACAATAACATACTAAATTTATTATTGGTGAGTTTCTGGGTGTTGATATTTTGAAGCTATATGGTTATTACCCAGACAACCCCATACAAATATTATCGCTTACCACTTCGCACCCGTTACTAAGCAACGTTGGAACTGTGTTCGAGTGGGTGGATCGTCCGCAAAAGTGAGCGCTATAACTAATGCACTAATTGACCGAACGATCCATGGGTCCAACGAGCTGCCGATTGAAGGCATGTGCTCGATTTCGATTTTTAGGTCCCATTCTTCTATTATCTCCTTCAAGTGTTAATCCATACTGTTATATCATTTATCATTATGTATATTCCCATAGCCATTCTAATCGTTGTTCGTATTATCGACGTTTACCATGACCTGTACACCTTTAGTTATGTTAAATGTCCACATAGTATCTCTCTTACCCTTATCCTAATTATAACTACTATGTTCTCTATTATTGTTACTAGCATAATCATTGTTACTAGTATATGTATTATTCTAATACATTATCACTACTATTGCTATTATTATTATTCTTATTCTTATTATTACCATTACCATTATATTTACTATTAGTATAATTATAATTATTATTATTATTATTATTATTATTATCATTATCCTTACTATTATCATTATTATTATCAAGTTTTGGGATTCGTCCTTATTCCTAAGCTTTGTGAAAATATTTTACTTATATAAAAATTTATTCGTACTCCATCCTTATTTTACAGTTTTTGATAAAGTATTTTTGTTATTTCAAAAAGTTTTAGCAGCGTTCCGCCCTTATTTTTACAGTTTTGTTGGGCCAGAACACAGACGACCTTGAAAACGTTTAAATGAATCGGTAACACACATGCAAATACAACATGCAGATTTAAAATAAAACCTATTAAAACATCAACTAACCCTGCTAAAATGCGAGAAAGAGAACAATTAAATGTAAAATTATAAAACACAAAAATAAATTAAAAATAATAACAAAGTGCAACAAGATCCGCACGAAATAAACATAAACATAACATGAAAACCTAGCAATTTGACCGAAATTTGACAATTTAACAAAAATGTGAAATTTCATGAAATTGAAATAAAAATCAAATAATTTGAATTAAAAATAATTCAATTAAAAAATTCAAAAGAAAAATTGTCAAATTAAATTAAAAAATAATAAAATTAAGAATAAAATATTCTAGAAAATCACAAGGTCAAATTTTGTTTTACTAAATCAAAAATAACACGCAAGGTTAGGGTCGTACAATAGGTATATATACCGATTCATTTTTACACAATTTTAATCGGTTTTTAACCACAATCAGTTTTTACAAACTCGAATTCAGTTTTGAATCTGAACCAATTTTCGTCTAACCAGTGGAGAGCACAAAAATTTTGATGTGAGTGAGAGATTGTTCGATACTCTCTCCACGTCGTATCCTCGCAACCTCGAATGAGCTCTGCTTGGATTTCAGCGTGGGGAGAGGAAGTTATTATATGCTATGTGTGAATACTATGAACAACCATGATGTAAATGATATGACAATATATATATATATATATATATATATATATATTAAAACAAAATAGATTTCTTATTCTGTCGAAATTTTTCCGGCCCACAGCCGATACATATCGCAAGTTATTAAAATAAAATATACAATCGAAATTGTGTAAGAGCGTGTATTATCGCCAATGATTTCATGCCCGTGAAGGCTCCGGCGTGATGAACGCAGGAGCCGAAACGTCAATATCATTCCGTATAGGGGAAAAGGGTGAAGGGGAAATAGTCTTTTGGCTGTTTCGTCGGCACTCATTTCCTATAAACTCGACCTAAATATTATTTACAACTCACGGCTCAAAATCACCACACTGAGTAGTCCAGTGGGAAAAGGGTACGGGAGAAGCGATATCATTAAATTGTTGCTATGGTCTTAAGCGTAATGTTGAAAGAAAACTCAGTCGATTAGTAATGTATCCAAAATAATAAATAATATTTAAAAAATCAATCTTAATTTAAATTAATGTTTAAAAAGCTCCATAATCGCCGCTCAAAATTTAGGCCGTTTACTTCCAAACTTATGAAGCGCAACAAAAAATCTGATAACTTAACAATACGGCATTTAAATTGTCGATCACCCAAAAGTTTGAGAGAAAATTATCATGAGAAACGATATCCCAAAATTATCACTTTAAAATAAGAAACCCAACATTTCAGTATGAGTAAGTTAAACGAATATTAAACCGTAGTAGTGTAAATAAGGCACAACTCGAACATCCTGATTTGACCCAAATTATAGATACCCAATAATAATTGCTGAATAACTAACGCCGACAATAATTGAGGAATAACAACGGAAAATTCTCCCATAGCAAAATAAATGATAACAAGATGAAATAATAGCGACCCGATTATTAAGTAACGATTCATCCCAATCATTAAAATTTATGGTCGAATTTAAAATAATTTTGAGTACCTACTTACTAAGGAACCACCAATAACATATCCACTCTATTGTGAAACATAGTCAGGTTTAAACCGGTAGAAAAGTGCACAAATAAATAACGGAGATCCCAACCAAGCTCGGAGAAGCTGAGAGCATCGGAAGGTAAAATTAAAATTATTTCCAGGCGTTTTAACATTTTCCTTGAGCCCGAGTTAGACGCAGCAAATCGTCCAGAACCGCTCCAGAATTCCTCAAGACCTACAGAGCGACGATAATAAAACCGGCCATGCTATAAGGAGATACGGAATTTACCTAAGTTGCGAGGTTGTTGTCGGCCGTCATTTTTTATTGCGCGAAGACCCAAACTCCACTCGTCCAGCATAGTATAAGCAGTTAATTGATCCATGTCACTCTATTGTGCTCATGAACTATGTACCATAAGGAGGAGACTAGATGATGACAACTAGAATGCACATCATCTATGTGAATTACCTACTCTAAAAACAAAAAACATGTATCGTAAGAATCTTATTAAAAATAAAATATAAATACATAGTACGTTAATTTATCAGGTTTGAAAGGCTCTTTTGACAGATATTTGGAAAATAAATAAATTCAAATACTATGAAAACTATTGGAAGCTAAATTGTGATTGGAGGTCTTAACTATAGATTATTCAGGAATGAAAATACTTACTCCCATGGTGTCTAAATTTTGGGAAATGATAAATTTTACCACTGCTAAAATTAGTAGAATCTAAAGGGGGATTAACTCGAATTTGGAATAACTAACTATCGGATTTTTTTGTGACAAAAATTAGGATACTGGTCTAAATTATCAATAAATAAAAGTACAAATGACTTTGAAATACCGTTTCTGAGAATAATTTGCGTTTCCTCAAACAGAACTATTAAGATGTGTAAATAAATCGGGAAGATAGTTCTGGATAATCAAATTTCTGTTTTTCCCAAAGAGAACTGTAGAACGAATAATTAACTTATGAATATATTTTTAGATAATATCTAACATTGAGTAAATGAATTTTAATTATATTTTAAATAATATTTAATCTGTGTTTTCCCAAAGAGAACTGTAAAACGAATAATTAACTTATGAATATATTTTTAGATAATATCTAACTTTGAGCAAATGAATTTTAATTATATTTTAAATAATATTTTATCTGTGTTTTCCCAAAGAGAACTGTAGAACGAATAATTAACTTATGAATATAATTTTAGATAATATCTAACATTGACTGAATGGATTTTAAGTATATTTTAGATAATATTTTATCTGCGTTTTCTCGAAAGCGAACAAGCAAATTTAGAGTGCATTTTTTGATAATAGTTTTCCGTTTTCCCAAAGAGAACTATGAAATGAATAAATGAATTTTAAATATATTTTAGACAATATTTTACGTTTTAGCACTATTAAAACGAGTAGGCAAATTTAAAGCATAATTTCGATCATAATCCTGCGTTTTCTCCACCAGAATTATACAATGAATAAACTAATTTTGAATAGATTTTAGATAATGCTTTTACATTTTCTCAAAAGGGATTAGCTAAACGATCGATTAAATTTGAAAGTATTTTTGTTGGTTAATCAAGATTTACGCTTTAAGACTTAATAAAGTCAACTTTGTTCAAAAAATGGAAAAATCTCGAAATGCGCGACTAGAAATTTCATGCGTCAATTTAGTTTAATATGCAAGGTTCTAACCGTAAGATGGTCCAGATGGTTCGTTTGTAGGTTTCAGCCATCATGCCCATCTCTCCCCTGCTTCCATCAGGGAAGGAAGTGACGCATTAGAATAGGAAACAAATAGCTCTAACCCAAGTAGGTATATTCTACCGTGCTAGTTTTTCCTCCTTTGAATAAGGTACGTAACCATAAACTAATGAGTCGAATCTACTCGCATGACCCCACATTAGACCGCCAACCCTATCACTTATGCCTGAATATTGATGTTAGGTCGTATAGTATATTATTTATCGTTCCAGAGGACTCGTGGATTGACGCGTCCCTGGTCACACTTCGCTTTCCGGCACATTCAGCTGTACGGTGCCGGCAGGCGATGTGGGACGCGGGATTCTCAATCTCACCGGTCAGAGAATTCCGCGGAGAAGATCAAAAAACCGGAGATGACTTGGATCTTCCTTTCGTTGCGATCAAGCGAGAACCCGGCTGAAATCCGGTTCGGGAAATAAGAGGTCAAGCGGAGCACCTCCTTGCACGTTTGGAAGAACACCAACGGCAAACGGCCCAGCAAATCCGAAAGGCGCAACAACACTTAGATGAGATCAACCGGGATATTGCGGCCGGATTGATCCAAGTACGGACGGGTACGCCCCGCCGTACAACACATCGTTCAATTTGGACGATCCCAGAGTGAATGGGCCAATGGAGGCGATCAACGTGGTAGTCCCACCCCAATTATGGACCGGAAGAGGAGGACGTGCGAATGAAGAGCCAAACGTCCACCGCGAGCATCCATACGCTCGGGGGCCACAACGAGCCAGCTACGATCGGCATCATTAAACATTAAATTCATTACAATGATTTTCTTGTGTGCATTC
Source organism: Schmidtea mediterranea (assembly GCA_022537955.1). Taxonomy (NCBI): domain Eukaryota; kingdom Metazoa; phylum Platyhelminthes; order Tricladida; family Dugesiidae; genus Schmidtea; species Schmidtea mediterranea. The sequence continues at coordinate 109,645,148 of CM039679.1, forward strand.
TATATATAAATGTTTAGTTAGGTTATTTCTGCGTATAGTATTATTTAAAAATTGTTTAACTAAGAATGGAGAATATTAGTTATAATCTGACGCGATAAGACATAAGTCCCGTTGTACATTTAAATAACTTCTATTATCGGTGAAATTAATTTTCATTTATTGTAGACATGAATCCCCACAAGATCTTGCAGCACGAATGGGCAAAGGCCCAAATGACAATCAAAGATTTCCACCGACAAATCTTGCAGTTGACGACCGAAGTTCAGCTGACAAAAAGTACTTGGATGGAGCCAAATAAGGCCAAACGCCTGTACCAAAAACTAACAATGACGCAAAAAGGTTGGGCTGAGGAGAAACAGCTCAACCAAAGTCTGAAAACGTAACTCAAGGGCTTAGAGGTGGCGCTGTCTGCATGTCAAGAAGGAGCAGCAGTGACCTACCCCCTGGTTTTTCCCCGGCTCAACTAGCCTATCGCGAAGCTATATCGACTTCAAAACCAGCCACCAAAGTAGTTAAACACCGCCCTGGTCGAGCTGAACGGACCAAACGACGAGCCGTGCAATCAAAAGACTCGAAAACAGGAAACTAATCCAAAGTGTTTTTATTAAATAAAAACTTTGTTGAACGCCATGTTCGAATAAGGATTTAAATTCCAATTAATACAGTTTGAATTGAACTAAACCCACGCAAGTAGCATAAATCAGTCAGCAAGCCGAGGATGTGAATTGAACCCATTATTATCAGTAAGGGACGAAAACGACAAATCGCACGCAAACCTTCTAACGGTAGTGCGTTGGACCCAGTTTGAGGTCGGGCCAGAGCAGTCCCTATACGGTGCTCACCTTTGGCGACCTCAAGACCCATGGTTACATTTCCAATGTTGCCTAGTAACGGGTAACCACTGGGAGTAGGAAAGAAATTTTCATCTGGGGTCAAGGTTGTCAAAGACCATAACCTCACAGTTTTATCAGAATATTATACAAACAATTGAGCTGCGTTCCACTTTTACTTCACAATTTCGCTAAAGTATTTTAATTAATTCGGAAAATTTGAGCAGCGTTCGGCCCATATTTTCCGTCTCAACTCAAAAATAATTTGTTTAGTTCTTACATATTATTTAAAATATTCCTTTTCATGATTTCGGTCGTTCGGATTAATCTTTTTCCGATGGCTATTCATTTTAACTGTTGCAACGATTTCCCAATTTTCCCCGCTACTTTTTCCTTTTCTTTGTCCTTATGATCAATTTATGTTCATATTATATTTAATGAGTGCCCACTGGACTACTAGGTGTTAGTGATTTTGAGCTGATTGTTGTTTCAAATTTTATAGTTGAGCCAAAAGACCCATCCTCGAGCTACCTTCTTTCGCTATTTAGTTTTATGATTTGACGTTTGGGTTCTTGCGTTACGCACACCAGAACCTTCAAGGGCACGAGCTATTAGCGGATGAACCGCACTTACACAGTTCAATAGGGTGTTTGATTTTACTGCCTTGCAATATGTTTTGGCTGTCGGCCGAAAAATAAATAAATTTTACCATATCAGTTGGGTAAAAGCTTCGAATGTATAAAATTGTTTATTCGGCATGTCATATCTCACATAGTAATCGGAAGTTCATCAGCATAAACATTACTCACTTGCCTCATCACAAGCCATTCAATCAAATTGATCAATTAATTCGTAGTGCATTCATTCATACACCTACATTTTTAAATCGTGCGTCAATGCACACAAACTAAAATAATATGACTGCAAATTAATGATTTGAAAATAATGCTGCAAAGTAGTTGATAATTTGTCAAAACACATCAGTATATATACCTATAATTTGAACTTAACCTTGCGTGTTATTTTTATCTCGATAAAACAAAATTTGATCTTGAAATTATTTGTGTTATCTAAATTAAATTTTTATTATTTTCTTAATTTAAATTGGCAATTTACTTTTAAAATTTTTTATTGGATTTATTCAACCAAAAATATTTTATTTTATCTCATTTAATTCATTGTTTACTTTTATATAACTTGTCGTTTTTCGGTCAAATTTTCTTTTTATTAGGTTATTTTTATGTAAATTTCGCGCGGTTTTTGATGCCTTTTTGTATTTATTTTATTTTACTTTTATGTTTTTGATTTTATATTTATTTGTATTTTCTCAAATGTTTAGGTGTTTAGTTGGTGTTGTATGTTATATTTTAAGTTATCTTGGTGTTTGGTTTTCGTTTTATATTACTGATACATTTAAACAATTTTCAAGGCTGTTTGTGTTCTGGCCCAACATTATATTCAGTTTATAAAATATTTAACATTATATGTTCATTTGAAATACTCTATTCATAATGTTACCCATAATTAATATTTACAGTTAATATTTAATTTTTTTAATATATTCTAATATACGACAAATATTATTAGTTTTTATTAAATAATTTCAAATTCTAGATTTTGTTTTGCCAGTGATTACATTACCGTTGTTGGGGTTAACAAAATTCACAAAAGTAAAATGGAAAATCAATAAAAACATTTATATTCAAAATAATAATTAAAAAGTCAAAATCAATTAAATATTTTATGTAAATATTTATCTAGGGAAACTGGTAATGCGGATGCCAAATGACTAGACGAATCAAAATATAATAAAATTAAATTGATTGGGGGTCCTCAAAAGGAAATATTTAATAAAAATAGAAAGTAATTAAAAATTGATTGGCTAATGGGAAACCTGAGCCAACAGAAAACCCAAACAGTGTGAGAAACCCGGGACGTCAACAAATTTTCTAATTACATAAAACGAAATTGGTTGACGAAGGAAACCCGCCACCAATATAATTATTGTAAGTAAATGGAAACCGCGGGAGTCTTGAATTATCTAATTTAGTTTTAGAAAGAGAGATTTCAAAAATGCCAAAACCAATTTGGTTTGCGGGTGATCTGATTTGCGAGAGGAGTATAAAAGAGAAAGGCAAATCAAAAAACTAATTAAAGTATTGCACACTAGACAAGGATATCTCCATTTGGAAGACATATCCCTACGCATTGATTTATTGTGAAATTGTGCAGAGTAATTGTGGAGAGTATTGTGAATTGAATCGATTTTTGTGAAGGTTGTGAATAAAGTTGTGATAGTAAATCTTATTGTGTTGGGTTAATTGAATTGCTTAAAAAAGGACACCAAGGAGTCAGACCTAAACACCGACTTTCTATAAAAATCCAACACCGCTGTATTCTCAAGAAGTTTACTTGAATCGATGCTTAGTCTCCAGGTTACTAGTCTGTGATTCCTGATACGCAATCTGTCATGTAAATACGCTGAGTGGAAAGAATACTGTAATTAATTTTTGTTCACTTTATAAATTTTAATTCTCTTGCAATATCATCAGTGAATTTACAAGTTCTTTACTTCCAAGTCACTTTGAAGGATTCTAAAAAAATAAACTTTAAAAAATTGTATTTAAACATTAATTTACTATTTAAATGTAACTGAATTTCTTTTTCTGTTTCCAATATTGCAGAAAGTTTGTTTTTTAACCTCTAAATTATACCCAGTAGCAGTTGATTTAGTAGATGAGTTAATTTGCCTAATCCAACCTTTTCATGCAATTAAAACACAGAAATATTAATGAATTTAGTAATTACCAAACTTCAAAAAACTGTTTCGCATGTTTAGGAATAATATAAAAACTCTTAACACAAGTTTGTACTGAAGTTTCCCACAAAGTTCGTTGCCAATAAAAGAGCATGCGCAACAATCAATTTTAAATGTTTATCTCAAACCAATATTTCTAAGATTTTCGAGAAATATTTTTTAAAATTCCAATTCGCTTGCAGAACTCTCATATCTTCACTAATCTTTGGGCCTCACATAAATCCACACTGTATATGACTAATTTATCATTTCCCTAATTGAAAAATCAAGAGATAAGAGACAAGAGTACAACTGCCAACCGTTTCTATGAGAGCTATTGGTCTTCCTCCATGCCGTGAGCACCACTTCCGGAACTGCTAATACTCGGACGAACTGTCGTTGGAAAGTTTTTACATGCTTCATTACTTTATGTGGTGGTCCTTTATTACGTGTCCCGTTAATTGTCACTATATACAGGAAAAATAAGAGTCATCTTAAAGTTTATTAGGAGGTAAAATTCATTAGGATAAAACAAGTTGTCTGCTACGACTTTTTCACTACTGGTTTTTCCTGTCGAGTTCACTTTTCCTCTGGGTTCTTTCCACTTTTTTAAGCTTTGCATGTTTTTTGCCAGTTAATTGATCTTTCGGGTGCTCCGATCACTAAGGTTTTTGATATACAACTTAGGCCGCGGCGAAAACTAGAGGATAAGACTCTGCGTTTTCTTCTTGGCAAGCAGCTAAGGGAATGTCCAGGGCTTTGATCTGGACCTTTTCCGTCGTTGTTGTGTTTGCTCATAGATCAATTCATCTCGCAGCACCTGTCATTGCTGGTATAGCCTTTTCAAGTGTTAAGGGTGGAACCAGGTTTCTTCCGACTGTTGGAATCGTTCGCGAAAACAGTGTGTCTCACATTGTATGCTGGTATTACCATCTTATTCTTGTGTTTGAATGATTGATCTTGAATTAAAATATTAATCAATCGAGGAGAATTTTGTCAAAGATTAAATTAGGCCCACACACTGAACAATACTATTCATTCCTAATTGACTTTATGCATTTAACATGATACGAGGACAAAGTGAAAAGGATAACATTATCATTAAATTTTACCACCAGAAATAAAAGAAACAAAAAATAAAAACGAATACATAAATTCATAAATACATAAAATTCTTTTTCACATCAACATAGAATATGATCATTCAAGTCCTAACCAGGCGTCGGAATGCTTGCTAATTAATAGGAGTGTTCGTCGAGGTTAGGTTGAACAACGATATATAACGATTGCTCATTGCTTAAAACTTCATTTGAGAATGGTCACTGCTGTGGAGACTGCAATGATAACCATATCTGGGCTGTCGAACCTGAATGCCACTGGATATTTATATTTTAACTTTAAATTGAAATTTTCCAAATTAAAACTATTTTATTTTATTTAAATTTTTCATCCATTTATTGGATTCTATAAATTGGCGATTTTATTCAAATTTTCTGTTGTTATTTTTATGTAAATTTCTTGCTGAACGCGATGCATTTTATGTATTAATATATTTTATTTTTTGGTTTATTTCATTTTATATTGATTTTGTGTTTTTCTAAAATGTTATCGTGTTTAATTGTTTAAAAGTGTTAGATTTCAGTTAACTTGGTGCTGGAATTTCGTGTTATATAACTAATATGATCAAACAAATTCTTAAAGCCCGTTTTTGGTGAAACAAGGGAATCTTGTCCATAATATGGTGCAGAAAGAAATTATATTTCTTTCAACTTTTATTTTTATTGAAATAACTTTTTATTTAAAACAAATTATTTAATCAAATTTGAATAAAAGTATTCTAATATTAAAATTTGAATATTATTACTAAATTAATAGTTTTTCTATAGGACGAAATTTGAGTTAAAGAATCTATCATAAATCTTGTCTAGTATGAAGCTAAAAGTTAGAGATTAGCTAGGAATTATTTGGAATATTTATGCTTACTTGTGATTCACTCAAAAATTGAAATAATGAAAGCAAAATTAGAAAGAACTTTAAATTGTATTCCGATGGAAAGGATAAGTATGCGTCCTCTCCTGTTATCACTATCAATGATAGGAGGAAATGTTATTATTAAGACTCAAGAGCAGTGATATTTTCAGGCAAGCAACCAAAGCAGACAATTTAGCTTAATAATTAAATGTGAAAAAAAAACAAAGTAAAAAATCTCACTGATACAGAAAGTGGAAATTTACGACATTAAATAACGCATTTACAAACCAGAACAAATTAAATCAGTCGGAGGCAGAACAAAAGTTATTAAAAAGTTAAGAATAAGAAGCAGCCAATATAAGATCAAAGGTCTGTTACGAAAAAAGGAAATTTGCATTGGACTAGACCTAAAGAATTTAGAAATTGTTTTAAATAGTCGAAAAAAACATACATTTCCAAACGCACTAAATTGAATTGAAATATATGATAATGCATCAAATATAACAAAAATAAAGCATAAACATGTTGAGGATCATAAACATTAGGTTAGTGAGTTTTTCTTTGAAGTTTCCATATAACCATTTTTGCTTCCTCAAATCTCGTCGCTACAATGAGGAAGTGTGTCAAAATGCTTCTGGAATCTGCTGAATACCGTAACTGAAAATTTCGATGCTACAATGTGCAAATAACTTATCCAACATTATGCAGGCATGTAGATCAGAGTAATGCACGGCTAATTTTTTGATGCAGGGTCACACATACTGGTGTTGCTGGCCGTGGTATCATAAGTCATGTTTGCTATTAACTAAGCACACTTCCATGGCTGCAATAACTGCATTAATCATGATATCGCTAGTCCTTGGCTTATAAGCAGGCACGCCAAGAATTTTGACAATGTTGTTCTCATCAATAGCTACTACAAGTCTTAATATTAAACTATTGACTTTTGCATTTAAAAACATAAAAACGTTCTCTAATATTAATAAAGTTTATTGGGTAATCTGCGATTCTTACACTACTTGCTGTCGAAAGTGTCGACTAACAGTTCAATTTAATAAAATTCAAACAAACTTAAATTCTGAAATTTATGGAAAACTGAAATTCATTCAAAGAGAAACTACTTGCTATAAAGTGACTCTACTGGAAAGTAAAATAAATTTTGAAATTTAATATATAAAGAAAAAATAAGGTTTTGCAATTTTTCAACACCATAATAAAGCAGCATCAAGCTTAATTTCGCTCTTCGTGTGGACCAATTAGTTATAATTACATTTTCAAAATAGTTCACACAGTAATTACTTTACATCAAAGAAACCCATTAAGTATTTTGATGCACCCTGATATATATATATATATGTATGTATGTGAAAATTATGCATGTATATTGATTGTGTTTAAATAGACATATCATAGGATGAAATGTAGTAACAACTTAGTGATCAGGGACCAAGGAAAATCATCCATAGCATATAAGCATTCCTAGATGAATAAATTTATTTAATACTTAATATATTTGTGTACTACTGACAAATTATAAGTAAAATATTAAGTTAAAATATCTTTAATCGCCTAATAATCAAGTTCTATAATAGGCAATGTGTAAAAACTTGATAACCCAAAGCAATAACTAAAAAGCAGCACCAATACTGAATGATTTATTATGGATAAACACATAAACACATAATATATAAGGCACTTACAAATTAACACCTAAAATAAACATCAAAATCAATAAAGAAAGGAATGTGAACAATAATGTAAATGGAAAATCCGCTCTATCGAACACAACCAGACTGAGTAAGATCACAGATTGATAAATAAATCATCAGCATCATCATTATATTATTATTATTAATAATAGTAATTTAGATATTTGGCGAAGAATTTGCTTGCTCCATTGGATTGACATTTGCAATGGAGAACACAGAATTCGGGCCTGATTGTAGCTGCATTTTGTATTTGTATATGTCTTCAGTGTCATTTATTTCTCCTGTAATGTGCATGGTAACAATAAATTTCACCAATCGAAATTATCTTGGGAGGGAGCTCAAACTATTCTGATACAGTCAGCAATTTAGGCAATACCCCTTATGCACTGAGTTTACTATTAATTGGGTTGGACTAAATATTTGCGGCTCATTTCTGATAAACATTAATGATAACAATTAAATGTCATTATTATTTATATTTAAGTTTAGTTTGGTCATTTTACAAGAATTTGCCAATAGATTTTGATTGAAATTTGCAAAAAATATATAGGCAGCATGCGGATTCATAATTTTGAACAAGCATCAAACGAACAGAGCAAAGAAATTAACTTGAGAATGTGACATCTGTTGGAATATTAAATATTCGTCGATGGATAAATCTCTCGATTCGACTCCTCGTGTTCAATAATCAATACGACAAAATCTCAACAAAGAAATCTTTATTCACAAATATTCACCACAAGATACAATAATTTGATTATCAGTAGACACCCTAAGTGTATCACTCAATAATCACTGCAATCTGATTGAATTCTTTATCTGTTTATTACATTCGCTTTGTTTTCAAATTAATTAAATTTTTCTCTTTGATCAACTTGCAACTTATTTTGTTGTCAGTTCCTTTTATAATTTTGGGTTGCCACTTATTTAGATTAAAATAAAGAAAACAATTTTTACTGATCGGACAATTTATTGCCCATTTAGCTAATTCTGGGAAACCCATCAGGCCAACGTTCAGCTCGGCGGCCCTTGATTAATGGGTTCGTCGGCAAATAATTTAATTAATTTGTTTGTTTTTGCGCTCCCGACCCTTCAAATACTTCATATCAATCTAATAGTATTTTATTCATCTTCAAAATTAAATTTGCCACCAGTTACCACTTTTCCCACCGAAAAATATTGATTTTTACTTTTTACAAAATTTTTATTAATTTTAATTGATTTTGATAATTTTAAAGTTTTATTATTTTTATTCATGTTTTATTATAACCCAAACACATTGAAGATCAAAAAGAATTGAGCTATAATTTTAATATCAAACTGAAATAAACTAAAAAACAAAATGATAGCAAAAGATTAGTTTTAAAAAATTGATTTGTTGAGCATTATAATTCCTAAAATATGATTTTTTCCAGTAATTTTGGGGAAATAGTTAAATTCCGAGAAAGCAATAATGAGCTCAAAACCTTTGATTCAATAATAACAATTAAACTTCAAAATATTTTGTCGATAGCGAATTCATTTATATAAACTTAATTTATATATATATATATATATATATATATATATATATATATATATATATATATATATATATATATATATATATATATATATAACAGTGTAAGATGTTTTCCGCAAAATGAAATATTTCAACATAAACTAGATCCTGATCACTCACATAACATAATGTTTCGTTTTCTGTCCAGCCAAGCCGAATGTCGAAAAACCCAAATTTAGTCAAAAAATTTAAAGTGACATTTTACTTAAATTTAAATATTAAAAGTTTAATTTTCAAATATTTTACAATGTGTTTAATTTTGTTTAAAGTATTTTATACATATTTGGGTATTGGCAAATTAAATTTTTATGTTTTAAAAATTTTTTTAAATTTTGTCATTTATTAAAAACAAATGCGGGAGGGAAAGGTTTTATCAGAGATGGGGAAAAAGTGAAAGATTTGTAGGTTTTTTGTTTTGCGAGTGATCACGACCTATTTTAGGTCTAAATATGTCATTTTATCAATAAGCATTGCGGAAAATGGATTATACTTATATATATATATATATATATATATATATATATATATATATATATATATATTTATAAATTATGTTTAAATAATAACATTTTCTATTAAAGGAGTTAGGCTTAGGCTTAGAACTAATTTTTGATAAACTACAATGATAACTAAAAAAATAATTATTGTATTTTCCTATGTACATTTATAAGTTCATTTTAGTGTATTATGATTCTGGTTCTATTTGGAATGATTTTAATTCAACGGATTATTACACCAAACAAAATATGCAAACCGATTTCCGCCATTTTTATTCATAAAATATAAAATATTTCGACCTAAAATAAGTCCTTATCACTAAAAAACAAAATTTAATTAGCCTTGTTTATTATAGATTATCTTGTTATTCAAATTTTTTATAAATAAAAATTGAATCTTACAAATATTTATTCGGATCTATTCAATTTTTATATTGAATTTATTAAAAAATTTATGACTATAAAATCAGTAAAGATATCGATGTTTTTTTTTTGAAATTCACGAATTTACCGAACAGCCTTTTTTGTCTTATTTAAAAAAATTAATAAATAATGAATATAAAAAAACATCAATACCTTTTACTGATTAATAGTCAAATATTTTTTTAATAATTACAATTTGAAAAAAACGTAATCAGTGGTGAAAACTAAAGAATTTCTTATATTAATTTTTATGTTATTACGAAATTGAATTTGAGAAATTTCTTTATATATATATAACGATACAGAATTTTCAAAATAAAATTGTTTAAAATATCCTCAGAACGGGAGATATTGAAAAGAATTTAAATAATAATATTCATAATAATAATAATAATAATTATGATTATTATTACTATTATTAAAAAAAAAATTACAAAATATTCGATTTACTAAAAATGCAATTTGAATATCTTAAAGTTTCACCGAAAAAGATTGAAGAGAAATATTAATAATCAAAAATAATTATCAAAAATAAATAATAATTATTTACCCGAAGATAAATTTAAACTCCTTCCTATTATTTGT
>CM039679.1:109660520-109673020 GCA_022537955.1 Schmidtea mediterranea
TTAAAACTTTCAAATCTTTTAAACCATGAAATTCTATTTTATTCAAGCTGTCTTAGAGTAATCAAAATAACGCAAATCTTAACATACAATGCCTAATGAGTAAGAAAGGTTACATAAAACATGTTAACCAGAATTCAATAACCTCGTTTTAAAAGGGTAGTAATTTTGGTAATTTTATGTAAAATAGGCCCATTTGCCAGATGCTACTGTTAACTGATTCCTTCGGGACCAACACTTATGTTTGTTGACTGTTCATCAAAAGCTCATTGCTCTTCTCTAGTTCAACTACATATATACAGTATTACTTTCCTCGGTGCAAGCAGGTTAATTATGGTACCAAACTTTTTATGTGGTGACCCCTATTTTAGTGGAAAAACTGCCACTCTTTTAATTCACTAAACTTGAGGTTCGTGGAATCCGTTTTGGTCACCGCAGGTGTATCTAATTATTTTCCATAATGTCCGATAATTCGATGATTATTATTATTAGGTATATTCTGTAAAATTCCTAATTTGATACACAAACCATAATATAATAGCATAATTATTATATAACCATGTGAGGTTGGTTTATCAAATTACCAAGACACAACTTTTTAAGCAAAATTTTCACGAAATATACTTACTCTTATTAGTTATTAAAAACTAAAAAACTCAATTAATAAATTATTTTTAAAGTCACTGTGTGAACTTTTAAATAAAATAATATCAAAATTTAAATTTTTAATTATCAAAAAAAATGTAATTACTATTTTTAATTACAATAATTGAGAACCTCCAGAAAAAATAGCGATATCCTTAGGGGTCATAGACCCCATTTTAGCCAAAGCTAAACTAGTGAATACTCAATTCACATTCTTAAAATCTTTTGTTGCTTATGCTAATTTTCTTTGCCAAAATTGTGTATATTGGTGCATTAGTGAAATGTTTTTGTAACTATTTTAGGAGTAGATTATAAATGGGTTATGAAGCATGAATTTGTAAACACGAGTAGATCGGTATTCGGACAAAACCTTCCAGGACCATAAACAATTCTATATATTAAATAATCTACAATGTAATGATTTCTGTACTTGTAAACAACGGTTAATAGCCTAGCATTTAGATCGGTATATAATTTTTGCGGTTGAAAAGGGTGTCCGAAAAATCCTGTATTTAATGGGCTGGTTAAATTGGATTTGCCTATTTCACGAAGTGGAAGAAATTGCAGAAATATTGATGCTACTGTAAAAGATTTCTGTAAAGCTGGTATTTTGAAAACTGTTGAAAATGTTTCAAGGACCTTCAAAGAAAAACTGACGAAATACTCGATGCTGAAATCTTCCAAAATAATTGGTCTTGGAGTAATACATAATATAGAGAGATTCTAACAGGAATTCTCTTAGAGTTATTCAAAATTAGCACTGACAAAAAATGCGTAATTGAATTTTATAATTCAGTAAAAAATTGTTGTAATTAATTTAACTTGCCATTAATTACCTTGAATATAACTTGTAATTGTTAAAGAATTTTGTCCTTGGAGATATTTTTATCAAATTAACGAACAGAAATAAATAAAAAAGGAAGATTTTACCAAAATATTTTAGAGATAAATATTACGAAAAAAAGAAATGAAAAAGAAGAATGCTTCTGATGAATAACAATAAATTTACCGACAGATTTTCAGTTTACGATACATTACGTGATATCCAGTGCGATTCCCAATAGTATATATGTTTCGAGCTAATGGCTCTCGTCAGTGCTATGCAGGAGGCGCTCAGATTTCTATGAGCGCCAGGTAAGTGTAAAAACAGTGTCAAGTTAACACTGTTATACACTTATCCTGATGCACTGGACATCAAAAAAGTTTGGAAAGTTTGGCTTTGAGGCAAGAAAAAAGACGAATCTTTATCTTGAAACCTCCTTTCACTTGAAACCATGGTAGATACCATCATACCTCTGTGGACTACAAGTTCAACACAAAAACTGGTAACAAGCTATCAGACTACCAAAACTACTTGAAAAACTTCAGTTTATTATTCACTAATGTCTGATTCTAATCAAAGAATATACGATACAGATTTGCTATTATTTGCTATTATTGAGATTTATAGATACCGGACAGGGAAATACAGAGTGAATGTGTATTGTAAAAAGAAGTAAAAATAACAATAAATTTCATTAAATTCCTAATCACAATTCTGTCAAAATCTCATATGGACAATCTATTCCATCGTTAAAGTTTTATTTCTATAATAGAAATATTTTACTTTCGCAATATATTTTATGTTTATTATTGTATTTAATGGCAACATTTTTTTCGTTCTTACAATCCATGTGAATATGAAAAATTCTCACTGGCAATGCTTCTGAAAAAAAAATTCTATGTCGATCTTTATGCCAAAACATTTTATTGTGTAACATTATTTATAATTCATTTTATAGGAATTTATAAAAATACAACAAATAGAGCAAATTAAAAAGTAAATCTATTTATTCAAATAAATTTGGTGATTTTCTAAGTAGAAAAGTAATTAAATGATTATAAAATGAACAAATAAATTGTGAAAATAATTTTCATGATTTTTCAATAGTAAAAGTAAACAAAGGATTAACAACTCAAAAAACTTAATAATATTAATAATTTTGAATATTATAATGTATTTATTTTAAAGATTTTACTAAGTTAGCGAATCGGGTTGAAACTCATAACTTTAGAGACCTCCTCCACTTTCTCATAACGAGAATTATAGGAATTTATGACGGTGACTTCAAACATAAATTACTAACAATATGAAGTATGATGAAATATGGATGATATAGAGAAAAAGAAAGAAACGAGAGTGCATAAACAAAATTGATTGATGAAAAAGTGCCTTGAAACTGTTACAATTTTCTCAAATGCTTTTGATAAAGAAAATTGTAAAGAAAACACAGATCAGAATACTTTAAGTATATCTACAATGTTGGCACAAAATATAATTTTTCAACACAAAAAGTTGACAATGTCAAAAATGAAATGTTATACGTTTATTATTATTATTATTATTATTAATATTATTATTATTAATATTATTATTATTATTATTATTATTATTATTATTATTATTATTATTATTATTATTATTATTATTCATATTAACTTACTATCATTTTCAGACTTGTGATTTCCTTTAACGATTTGTATACCTCCTCACTCTTAGAAATGCATTAGTCAAAAAAGTTCATTAAAAGAATCAAACTAACAGTCTTTGAGTTCTTTTCGATTCTAGAAGTTATACCATCGTAACCCATCAATTGGAGAGCCATCCAAATCGGAAAGACTCCCATGACAGATTTGTTACTCAGTCTGTAACCGGCTCCAAATCCCAGTTTATTTAGATAATTTTCGTTCATATCTGTCATGAGTAGCGTCTGTCCATAAAATAATTGGATCAAAATTGATGAAAAAATCTTATAAAAAATTATTTTTTGAATAATTTCATTCGAGTTATGAACTTAGATTTAGGAATCCATGAAGAAGCATTCACTAACTCTAAGATTATTCAGTAAAAACCGGGATTAAAAGTGAACCCGAGGAATGTTATTGAACAAATTACTGTGGCAGTTTAAAAGAAAGTATAACTTGAGTTCATAAAAATAACGACGGGCTTTAAATAAATTTTAAACCATGGTGGCGTTGCTAGATATTGAACCGTTGAACTACCTTCAAAATATTTAGTGCCTAAGTTAAGCCTCTACACCACTAGCATCAACCTCTGTTACACAATTAGCTACGATTATTGTTTTAAGTGGCAATAAATTGTTTACTTTATTTAAAATGCTGAGTGGGGTCCAATGGCTTTTATTATAGTTCTTAGAATTTGGGTACCCTTCTCAGTGAAAAGGTAGTTGATCACCGTTCTAAAGCATTTCGCCCAAATGTATTTTTAATCTGGCTATGAGCATAGTTCACATATGAAATATATTAATGTTTTTACGAAGTTTATAAAGACATCTCTCAACCGGACGCCTTTTCAACAAACGCCTTTGTTATTTAATTTTTTTAGTAGTTTTAGACATGATTACCAACGACAAAAGTAGTGTAGTAAATCATATTACGTATAGGAAACCGAAATCTAAATTATCACATAAGAATTAGAGAAACACTCGTACGGTAGTCCAAATATTATAAAATGACCAAAATCACTAAACCTTGATAATAATATATTAATATCAAATATGAATGTAATAAATATTAAATTCATTACTGAATATAATGAAACATGGAACCGTTATAAATACAGTAGTTAATGCACATATATTGAGCTGGGGCGGCACAAAATATGCTTGTTAAGCAAGGTTTCACGATAGCAGAGTTATGTTTACCGAGTTTCCCTGCATATGATTACATCTTAAACATTATTTCTATTCCGTTAATATTACGTAATTCATTGAAAATTTTAATCGACAACAATGAGATTTGTGTTCAAATATTATCTGACAAACCAACATTCTCTACGGAATGATGAATAATTTACGAAAGTTATTATTTGATATTTTATTTATTTTCAATCAGACAAAAGAACAAAAATGTCAGCTTTCTCTTTATCAAATGTTACTAAAATTTGTGTTGACTAGAATTACTTTTTAATCTTTTAGAATATCCTAAAAAGCAGATCAAAGGTGACCAAAAAAATATAAGATTTTACTGAAAGTTATTATTATTATTAAATTGGTACTTATGAGACGGGTAAAATGAGTGAAAATTTTTATTTTCACCGCAATTTCAATGTGTTCAAGTTTTAGTGGATAAAAAATAATATTTATTAAAAAACAGTTAAATACGCGGAAAATTTGGCTGAAATTTCAATTTCCATTTTAGTTTAATTATAGTTTTAAATATATTGTTTTTTTCCTTTTTCAATTCCAGATCACACATTCTGGTAAGTTCTGATACTATTTCTTAATTGAATTATAATTTTTTATTGAAAATATTTCCAGCTGAAACATAATTTTTTTTATAAGAATTCATTTTTATTATTTCCCAAATAAGAAAATTAGTATTTGAGAATACAAACAAAAACGACAGTTTAAAAAGAAGCAAATGAAGAATAATCAAAAATCGTTGGAAACTTGTTTGTTTAAAAGTCACCAAAGGAATTAGCAATAGAAATCAAGATATTGAAATTAATCCAACTGAACGAATCTGCTGATCCAATTAAAATAAGTCCAAAAATTGAAACGGTAACTGAATCATTACTATGTTTTGATGACATCAGTGAGTAGTGGCCAGAAAATATTAACAAAGATTTCATTCAGCATAGTTTCATTAAAGTAGCCGACAATGGCCAAGAAAATTTGAACCAGTATCCGCAAAATTGAAGTTTTTCTCATCATTATTTTCAGCGAATTATGGATAACGTTGAAAAAATCGGAAATTAGAAATAGTTTATTTAAAAAAGGCTAACAATTTTTTTTTGTTTTTGCTGCAAAATATTTGCTTCAAATCCTGTTACGCATGCTCAAAATGGTGTTAATGATTGGCAACATATTTCAAAAATTTTAAAAAAACAGTATAATACCGTTCTAAATTTTGTTGTTTACTTTTGAGCTGTATTAATTTTTTTTTAAAGTTTCATTTATTCCATTACTACTATAGATGGTTTTTGTTGGTATTTAACACATATTTAATAGCAGTTGATTAATAAAGTGCCAACATTTGGTGTAAGTAAAGAAAAAAATTGATCAATATTCGTGTAAAAAGCACAAATAAACAGTGCTACGATTAGTAGATAAATAGTTCTCAATAAAGGTTAAAAGTACTATGTGCCAGAAATAGCGGAATAATTGCTTGTGCTTGTCGTCATAAAAATTATTTTCCAAGACCCCAACTATGGATGATGCTCAAACAAGCAAATTAAGAGTTCTTGATAAAGACTGGATAAAATCCTTGGATATAGTGTGAAAATGCGATTAGATTGGGTCTGGATTTGCGTGGTTTCAACCATTATTTTCTGATGACTGCCAATTTAATAACAAACGATAAAATTTATTATTGAACGGTAAAAATTTAGCAAATTTATAAATAAAATGCAATTTTGAATAAATGCCAAAAACAATAATAAATGATATCCAACGAATTGATTAAACAAACAATAACAATGTAAATGAATTCATTTCCTGTCATTTATGTATTTAATAAGGAAAAATAAAAACAAATAATTGACTGTCATAATCCCATCAAAATTAGAGAAATGAAAATATTTCAATATTTACTAATAATAACAATTCTATTAGTAAAATAAAAGTTTTTCCTATATAGAATCAATTTTCGACATGACTCCTTACAGGGATATTAAATGTTGCAAAAAGCCAATGGCCAAAATATGAGTTAAATAGAAAAAATATTGATATTAGCCCCAAAGACCACTCTGAGTTATTGCGCTCATACGCCTTGCAACTGCACAGAAATCCCGATCTCGCGAACGGAATTTCCGCAGATATGGCTTTATATTTGTTCATGTGCAATTATAGATTTTTAAGTGTAAAATATGGAAAATTTAATTTTTGACTATAGTCAGAGGTGTTTTTTGTTCTCAGACTGCACAATAAAAAGGTGCAATTATTGATATTTGAGTGCAACATAAAAGTGCAATTATTCAAAATATTCCTAATTTGGGAACAACACATATTTCGTCCAGACATTTTATGTGAAAAATATGTGCTCATTGACTATAAAAAAAATTATATACAAAAATTCAAAGATGTCGATCTTATGATTTCTACCGAGTTTTCTATCGAAATTGTCTCTCCATGAATTGTTTACCTGTGAATAGTTTTCAATCAAATTCACTCATTTCAATTACTCTCATAATTAATATTTTTCTTATTCGGCAATCAGCAATCAATCCATAAATTATGTTTACAAGACCATCCCAAACAGAATTCTGCACACCAAGCTTTATTTTGTCGTTTTAAATATTATTTTGACAAACATCAGAAACATCATTTCCTTGAAACATCATTTCCTTACCGAATAGCATCTATCTATAGATATTCATATTCTCTTGGCAGTAGCAAATTGTAATTGATATTTACATTATTTATCTTTCCAGCATATATATTCAAAGGGAATTTTCGATACGTATAATAGGTAATATTGTAATCTTTTTAACTGAATATCTATTTTGCTCTAGTAGTCATCAACAAAAGCTAGAGGATAAATAAATGAAACCGTATATTTCCTGCATAAAATATGTTAGTTGCAATTACATAGCAATCGTTTTCTTCTGATATCATAGTTAATTATAATTCAAATTCAAATTCCACAAAAAATATATATTTACTAACATGATTATTTAAACAATCTTTATTTGTTAAATTATTTAGATATATTTTTGAAGCTTCGATAATTCTTTTAATAAGCCATGATTCCAATCATAAATTCCTACATACAATAATATTTTAATTTAAATTCATTCATTCTTAATATTAAAAATTACATAAAATTTCAACAATATTAAAATTACTTATTTATTAATTAATTTTAAATTATTATAATCACATCTCACAATATATAATTCAAATTAAATTAAAAATGACTTTATAAATCTGAAATTCTCTTAGAATAAAACTTGCAATGAAGGCTTACAATTGTTAGTAATTTAATATATGTTTAAGCATTTATTTATATTTTTTGAATGGAGATGGTTTATAATTTTGAATGGAATTATGATCTATGGAGGACTAGGGCGGGCAGGGATAAACTGATTTCGGGGTACAGAGAAATTATGAGTATTAACAAACTTTTCAATAAACTGACAGCATACGGAACGGCAGGAATCCCAAGCCATGAACCAATATCCAATGTGACACTTTTTACTTTGGAGCTGATTGTGTTGACCTTGGCCGGCACTTGCAATAGAGCCAGTTGAGCAAGTCGTAATCTAATATGAAATTGTCGTAAAACAAGCGACAAAAGTACATAATTCGATTGATTACAGTATTTGAATAATAATAATACTAATAATTAAAATAATAATAATAATAATAATAATAATAATAATAATAATAATAATAATAATAATAATAATAATAATAATAATAATAATAATAATAATAATAATAATAGTTAATTAAATAAATTTGGCAACGATTTAATTAAAAGATAAAGCCAATAAAAAACTGTAAGAGGCTGTAAAAGTGAAATAGGAATGTCTGATTTTAGAATATTGTTGAGAAGTTTTAATAATTATTGGGAACGCGTGAAATGTGAAGCATTACTGATAAGGTCATTGGATCCAAAGATTAATGTGCAAAGTGCTGTGACTACGAATGTTTTGAATGTTTTTAAATACTTTACGTATGTTAAATCATGTTTATGTAATGTTTTTTAAAAATAAAAAAAACTTTTTTAATATTATTAAAAACTTTTTTTTAATATTAATAAAATAATTGAAATTTTAAATTACATTAATTTTTTTTAAAAAGTTATAATATAAATGAAATTTTAAATTAATTAAAAGCTATTTGAATATATTTTATAAATATTTATTTATTACAACATTAAATTAATAAAAATAATTTGTTTAAATTAAATGTCAATTCATAATATTTTTAGTTGGTTTTGAGTACTTGAAGATGACAGTTATGCTGTCGAAATATATCGTATGAAAAGATTTTTATTGGCGTTATCTTTTAATAATAATAATAATAATAATGATAATAATATAATAATAATAATAATAAACTTTAAAATCTATTTTTGTCGATAGTGGAATTATTTATATTAACATAATTTAAATAAATAACTATGTAAGCCAATTTCCACAACATATTTATTAGTCCTCCAAATCATTGTATAAATAATTAGGTAGAATACAGGAATGTGAAAATATAAGTATTTCATTATATTAATTTCTTTAACTTTCGAGCTGGCGAATTTATTAATTTTCTAATGAAATGACTGTTAAGTGTGTAATTCTAAAAATAACCCTTATCTATCCTTGGAACAATGTTTATAAGTTGTGTTGGTGGGGTTTATTGGTATTTGTGCCACAACATTTAGTCTGCATTGAGTCCTAAACAAATGCCCAATGAAAGAGGAGTTCGAGAAGAACAACAAGCTCCAAACGCGGTACATGTCGTTCATGCGCACGAGACAGAAAAAAAACTCAGCATCAATGAAATGCAACAATTGTCAGACATTTACATGTAAGCTTCACTCTTTAACAAAAATTGTTTGTATTGATTGTGCAAATATAAATAGTGAGTCCAATTCTGACTAAAATATTGAATTTTCTTGTGATTTTTTTCTTATGTTTTTGTTTATTTATGTTTGTTTATGAATAGTTTTGCAAATAAATATTTTTTAAGCTCAAATACATTTATTTTAATTATTAATAATTACCTAACCCTATGTTATCATAAAATAGTGAATATTTGTTGCAAACTGTATGGCGTAAAGTTTACGGCATGCGCTCACTCGTGTTAAAATAAAATGGACGCCCGCTCGAAGGTTAATCTTTAATATATCTATCTATAATGTCAAATACAATATGAATTTAGGAATCGATTTATTTATTAATATATAGATTTATAGATTATCATTAATATTATCATTAATATTTTGTATAATTAATTTTATATTCTAACATATAAAACTCTAATTATGTTTGCTTGCCACCTTATATAATTTTATGATAATTATGAATCTTATAAATTTATTTGTCGATATTAAATTAAATATAATATAAATAACCTATTATATTAAGAATCCATATCTTATTAAGCCAATCTTATTAACACCATGTAAGTCAAGGAGTTTAATTTAAATAATTGAAGTTTTCACACAGCCATACTCAAAAGACGAAGAAATGAGAGTATTGAATAAACTGAGACGCGACTTGCATCACAGCATTTGCGAACTGCTACGAGTCGATGCAACAAGATTCTTGAAAATACGAAATTTAAATTCAACTAGAAACAATTGGTTATATTATGTTATATATGACCCTCAATTGGACTATTCAGCATTTCAAGAAATTAAGATTGGAAGTATGACTGTTAAGTGTGGTTTTTGGAAAGTCATGAAATTTCAAGATAAGACAGTTTTTGATGTTCTACAGAGAAAATAATATTGCCGATGCTACAGGACTTACTAGAGCCATTGAAAACCATTATGAAAGACGAACATCAAAAATCTACAGATTTTCTAAAGCATATTCGCAAATACAATTGTAGCTTTCAAATGACTTCGTTCGGAACATCAGTGCCAATTCCCCAAGTAACAGGATTCATGCCGACATTAAAAATTCAATGACAAGTTTATCATAGAGTTGGCTCACTTCTACCACATCGCGACATGGAAGCATTTTTTTAAAAATATTTACTTTCTTGGCAACAAACAAAAAAAGTACAACGACGTTGTGCTGTGATTCCGGAAACTGATCAAATTTTAATTGCCGCTTCACGAACACAACCATTACGTACAACAATTTAAAATGGCAATCGATAATAATGCATCTGAAGGTCTGGAGATCATTATCAAGGCAGATAGGAAGCTATCGCAAGGTCAACACACATGTATATAATGAACTATTAGTCAATGAAGTAGGTATAATCATTGAATGAAATGAATTTGAAGCACGCGATATTATTTTAAAAATGCGAAGTAATGAGCTTAAACAGACTAGGTTGTGTAAAAAGTTCCGGGGCAGTTTTGGATTACAATTTTAACAAATAGAATGACAATGAAAGAAAACATGATTAACCAACCGTTTTATTCGTCAAAGTAAAGCAATGGTAATATACTAGGTCGTGTAAAAAGAGTTTATTAACTTATAACTTCCATGTATACAAAGTTCTTTGTAAATTCACTTGCTGCTGCTGCTGCCCGGGAACTTTTTACACAACCTAATATATCTGAGACGCATGTATCGTATTACTTTTTGCAATATCTCCTGATGTTTCCACGTGGCGAGGACGGTTATTCCATCAACATTAATCGAGTTGAACCAGGAACGTCAAATAATGTGAATAAAATGGTATTGGTTATGTCGTATTATGCATATGGATTGATGGTTCGACCGAATGAGAATCGACTGTTAAATTATCTGCAGTTACTGCATCAATTTTTAGTTGATAACGGGTAACTCACCAAAATAGAGACAAAATTTTACCAAGTTTGTTATTGTACAAAACTCAATCTTTTACATTCTCAATATGAAATCTAATGGCTAACTTCAAAGGAAAATTCTCCAAATTATGTTGAATGGATTCCAACTTCAGTTTCCTGATTGATTTATTTATCCTTGTCTTCAGTGAACACATGGTTGCTGCTTCTCATCCATCTTGATATACTTCTGCTTTCAGTAAGGCCCATATGTTTTCAATCGGCCTTGCCTGAGGGAGATTTGTAGAGTTGAACAGCTTTGTTAGGAAGTGAACATTTCGACTTGAAGCAGCTCTGTGGTAGCCTTTGCGTAATGAACACTTGACTGATCGGGCCAAAAAATAAACTCGTCATCCTTGTGGAATTTCTTGATGAACGGCAATAGACGAGCCTTGATACAATGCTTTTTGTAAATTTCGCCGATCATGGCACCCCCAGATGGCAAGAAGTAGGGCTCACTGAACCCTCGTCGTGAAATGGCCAAACAGACCACGAATCTCTATGGAAACTTCTTTTGACAAGCATATTTGACCTCCACAGGTGATGTAGAGTAGTCCGGCGTATCGAACCTATTATTACCAGGCAGGCGATCATCTTGTATTGAGAAATAAGATTCATTATCCATGATAAGAATTTTATTCTTCAAATCGACTGCGAGTTTTTTGGAGCGCTCTTCGGCTCGTGCCAATTGCTCAGGTGTTTAGAGTACTCTGCTGATTGTTGATTTACTCACTTTGAATTTGGATGCTAGTTTGCGTGAAGAGACACCAACTCAGTTAAGGGCAACGGGTTTGAGTGCTCACAGTTGATTGCCATTTATGATTTTGTTGGCTCCTCCACTTCCTGACTTAAACTTAGCAGTAGAATCCAGACGTTCCAGGATCCAATAGGTTGTACTGGGGCGAATATTCATTGCTTTGAAGTGCTTGTGTACCGTTTTCCACGATGCAAATTGTACTCAAAAAAAGATCAAAATCACTCTTCTGCGTGCTTCTTCATTGAGAGACTCCATTTATAATGAGAATAAAAGGGCAAAAATCACTTTAACTGCTGTCAATGTACGATTGTAGACTATAAATACATTCTGACATTATAAACTCAAAAACAGCTTTCATTCATTCTACAACCAGCAAATCAAATTTGTCTCTATTTATGTGTGTCATGATTGAGGCAGAAAGATTGCTTTTCATTGCTTTTTGTATACTCTTTACATAAATTACTCGAGACTTTGTTTCAAACAGGAACCTTCAATAGTATTGCTATACAACATTAAACCTCGACAACGGAAAACTTTTTTTTATATTGTAATATTAATATTATGCCAATTATAAATAATGTGAAAAATGAAAATTAGTAATTTATTAAAA